>CM046811.1:33944589-34081770 GCA_025617385.1 Murraya koenigii
ACTAGCTACACCATCTTGTTGATGCGCTTTTCACGCTGCTCTCAACAAGGCTTTCGAACCTTCCAACAAGACTTCCAAACAACTGAAAGTGAACGTCTCAACCTTCTCGTCATGGATTCAAACAAGACTGATACTTCCGCCGCGACAAGCTCGAGCAGTGATTGCCCCTTTGTCCCGGTCCACTGCCTTCTTCTGAACAATGGATTTCCTGACCGCACTCACGTAAAACCGGTCGTGGGTCGCCAGGCGCTTCCTACGAGAACCCTCCGACGCCAAGTCAAGAATCGGTTTCTTTTTGGTATCTCCTCAGTGAGGGAGACCTGAAAGATGAAAGGGTATTATATCGCCTTTTTCGGTATAAGTATGGTGTTTTTGAGAGAATCGATGAGAGAGATTGAGAAGCGAAGAACCCTGCATTTAGCATACGCATCCTTGGTCAATCAAAATTACTAACCCTCTCGAGAGTTAAAATCTTCAACCCTCCGTCCATTGAAGTTCCAACCCTCGTGCCGCTCTCCTTCGCTTCCTTTATACTGCTTTTCCCGCTCTTTCTCTTTCCAGCCGCTCCACTCCCACGCTAATGGTATCCGGGTCCCTCCGACAACAGTTCGACTGAATATTCCCTGTGGATGAGCTACTGCTCCTTTAATCCGATGCACGTGGCCGATCACCATGTCTGCAAGCTGCAGTGGAATGATGACACCTTGGTGGCACGTGCCGATCACCGACAACAAAGGTCATCTCTCCACCATGCGGACCCTTGTCGACATCAAAAGGTGTGCCAAGATTCCGAGATAACGGGCCTGGCTGCCTCGGGCCTGGTCTTGTCCAACCAGTGCTCATGGATCTCATGAAAGGTGAGCGATGTGCCTCGACCTCGACCTCGACCGCCTTGACCGTATGATGTCCTCGAGCAGCAACGAGCCTCGACCTCGACCAAGCTTGACCGTAAGGATGACCTCGAGCAGCAAGCGAGCTCCCGACCTCGACCGACGATCGACCGTATGGATGACCTCGAGCAGCAAGGAGCTCTCGACCTCGACCACCTTCGACCGTAAGGATGACCTCGAGCAGTGCAAGGAGCTCTCAACCTCGACCAGCCTTTGACCCGAGGGGTCGCTCTGCCAGGTTACCATCGTGAGTCTTGCTTGAGCCTGAAGGGCTTCGAGGGTTTGTCCGATATTTACCCCATAAACCGTGAAGGGCTTTTGTGGCCTCGTCTCGATATTTTACCCAAACACCAGCCCCCGCTCTAGTCTTTGAGTGAAGCGAGATAAGACCGAAACTCAAGAATGACGGGCCGACTCGCTGCCTTTAAACTTCCCCATGCTTCCCAAACTGCCTCGCCACTCAATCATTTCTCATTTAAGACGGACACGTGGTCGATCCCACCACAGATTTGAATTTGAAAGGACGCGACCTAAAAGGTCGTGGTCCTCGAAACGCACGCCGCCACCGAAAGGACGCGCCTTCCTCTTTAAAAATCCCCAACTTCTTCACTCGCTCTCTATTTGCTTACTTCTCATTCAAATTCAAAATTCATCCGCTCTCCCTCGCTTATCTGGCCTTCCTCTTCTCGTCAAGGCGGCTCCGGCCACCCACACTTCCTCAGGTCCGTGTACCACTCAATTTTCCATTTCACCACTGCTTCTTCCTCTCGCGATCTTGTTATTCCATACCCTTAAAAATGTCGACCCCAACGAACCCCTGTAGGATGTCACCGGAGGACTCTTCCTCTTCTAAGTGAGGCACGCCTCCGAGTATAATCCCCGTGAGGGATTCTAGTCCCAGAGGGAATTACCCGCTACCGAGACCCACCACGATCGTAGGGTAAGGCCACCAGAGGTCCGAGCTGGGAATACCCCATAGACCACTTGAATGTCAAACCTCTCAATCGGAGTCGAATGCACTTGTGGAGACTCTACCACATTCCCGATAGTGTAATTCGAGGTTGCCAGCAGAGGTGAAATCCCCACCGCCTCCACGGGTTTACAACCTTCTATTCGGAGTGCTTCAGATGGGGTTAGTGCTGCTCTCCAACCTTATTTTTGCCGGGTTTTGTCCTGGTTTCTGCCTCGCCCTCGGGCAATCGAACCCGAATGGGTGGAGAGTCCTTTCCGGCTCTTCGCTTTGTGGAAACGCCGCGATCCTGATGAGCCCTCGGTAGGGAAATCGACACCTCTACCAACTTAAGTGTAGCCCAAAGCGATGTCAGGTTGGTATTATCTTACCTCCACTCAAGGGTAGTAAGCCCATCACCGATCTCCCTACCTCCTGTGGCAACCCGAAGAGCAAATTCTTCTTCGCTGGGAGAGCTGGGCACGCAGACTTCAGAATGAGGGAGTTCCTCCAGCCTGCATGCATTTCGCATTCCGTGTCATTTATCCGCCTTGTGGATTTCATTTTTAGTTCCTCTATTTAGCGCTCTGCTTTCATTGTCTTGCTCGTTGTTTTCTGCAGCCTCCTGAGTGCTTCTTATTCAATTAATCGCCTTCAAGCACGCAGGCAGATCGCTCTGCAAACGCAAGTTCGTGGTAGGAATTGTTGACACCTCTGAGCTTTTGGAGTCTAATTTAATAGCAAGCGAAGAGATGATCGCGGTGATGCGCGAGCCGCTGTACAAAGCGCAGGGCACAACCGAGGTGCGAGCACATCAAAAGACCGCGAAAGTAATCAGTGCTCCGCCTCCTCCAGCCGAGCTTCGCTTTCTTCTGCCTCTGCAGATCGAAAGTGACAGAGCAGTGGTCCTCCTCAGGAGACAGAGGATCACCGACACACCTGCCCTCAAACCAAGAGGTGCAGTGAACAGAGTCACCAGCTGCTCCGAGCCTTACCATGTGGCTTACGACGTAAGAGTCGACCGGCTGTGTTTCCGAACGAGATGAGACCTAGACTCTCGAGTGCTCGCTCAAGATCTTCCAACGGCCTCCTCCCGAAGCTTTGCATCCGCAACTGTGCTCAACGAATAACTCGAGTTCCTGTGAGGAACTTCAAGCAAAGCGTTCGTAGCTCGAGCAGTGCTTTGAACGAAAGCGTATGGAAGAGAATCAAAACTCACTGGACGTAAAATATAAATTTTGCGTAGAAGACAGCAGCAGGTCGACTCTAAGGTTTCCGGCTCGAGTAAGGAGTCGAGTGAGACCAAGAACGAATCAAGCATGCTCGAAAGGACCCTGACACTCGTGAAGTCTTGCATGAAAGCAACTTTGAGGGAGAAACCGCTCGCCTTCAAGAATGTATTGACACTCAAGGTCCAACCTTACATCGAAGTACAACAACAAGGCAGACTCAGCCTATGAATGCCTCATGTATGCTTTTGGCAAGGCATACCCGGCCGACATGACCAGTGGTCAAGGGTATGTAGCCGAGTACATGAGCAATCCTCGAGCCGCCCGATCGGAGCCCCAAGGTGTCGAAAGAGAACTCGCTCCTTCTCCTTCCAATGCTCCTCCCGCCAAGCTCCCGCTGCCGCTCCCGCAGATGCCGATCTTCCACCGCGCCAAGACGCCCGCCGCTGATGTCGCTTCTTCCCTCTCGCCGAGTGACTTGACTCGCTTTCTTTTTTTTTTTTTTTTTTTTACATATTACATATGTAATATTTTCAAGAGAAATAAAAGATACATGTTCGAACAATTCGTTGATCGCTCCTCGTGCATACATTCTCATGCCCTATATAATCGACTCGAATGTGCTTGCTAAGTAAAAATTTTCTAAGTGTTGTACATCTTTTATTTATGAATGCATGGTAGAATTTTGTCTCGACTTAGGCTAAGTAAGCCTTAAGTCTATATTACGAGCTCATTTGACTTGCTTGAGCCTCGCGATTTGGCTCTCATAGACAACGTCCCGCCTCGAACTTAGGCCTAGTGGACTTTTGGACAAGGGTTCCTTTGAACCCCTGCCGGCCAAGAATTGACCCGAGGTCTTCGATAATACTCCCGCCTCGGTTTTCAAACAACCCGAAGCTTGGCACCGTCCCGCCTAATGAGTTAGGCTTGGGACTTCATGCATAGGAGCTCTTCTTCTCCTCGAGCCTTTCAATCTACCCGAGCTTCGAAACACTCCGCCTCGGTTTTCAACAACCCGAGTTTCAGACCGCCCCGCCTAATGAAGTTAGGCTCGGGACTTCCGCCAAGGAGTTCTTCTTCCGCCGAGCATTTTAATCGACCCGAGGTCTTCTGATGACACTCCCGCCTCGGTTTTCAACAACCCGAGCTAGGCACCGCCCCGCCTAATGAGTTAGGCTCGGGACTTCATGCCGAGGAGTTTCTTCTCCTCGAGCCTTTTAATCTACCCGAGCTTCGAAACACTCCTCGCCTGCGTTTTTAACAACCCGAAGCTTCAGCACCGCCCCGCCTAATGAGTTAGGCTTGGGACTTCTGCCAAGGAGTTCTTCTTCCGCCGAGCATTTTAATCGACCCGAGGTCTTCGATGACACTCCCGCCTCGGTTTTCAACAACCCGAGCTTGGCACCGTCCCGCCTAATGAGTTAGGCTCGGGACTTCCGCCGAGGAGCTCTTCTTCCGCCGAGCCTTTAATTAACTCGAGGTCTTCGATAATACTCCCGCCTCGGTTTTCAGATAACTCCGAGTCAAGCACCGTCCCCGCCTAATGAAGTTAGGCTCGGGACTTCATGCCGAGGAGCTCTTCTTAAACCTTTGCTCTTCATCCCGAGCTTACATTATGAATGTTTTTCTCATTCTTACATACATTTGTACTTTTACATATCCCATCTTGGGACTAAATCTTATATTAACATTTTATAATACAAGGGACTTACCTGAAATACTTCTTCAGACTTGTATGCTCCACTGCCTCGACTCTTCGCTCGTCTCTGACGAGCCAACCCAGACGCTCCTCGGTCCCGCTAATTCCTCGCTTTGCAGCCTTTTCCTCTTCGATTTCCATATCCAGCTTCACCCGCTCATACGCATCCGAATATGAACTGATCAAGGACTCCGCAGTTATACCATGATCTCCCATCCTGATCCCATCCTTTAATCCTCTCGTGAGCTCGGGATGGTCGAACGCACCAAGATCTAGGACCAATCTATGGTATCTTTGATAAACTCCCGAGGGACTCCCCATCTTTCGCCTCACCTCCGATGACCCATCATGTCATCCTCGTGGTCACCGCTACTCGAAATTGTTCCGCGAACTCCCCGCACATCCTGCTCAAAACTCAAGATACTTCCCTGGAGCTCATGCAGTACCATTCTCTCGCCTCTTCCCTCAAGAGTGAGCTGGAAGGCCCCGCGACCTCCGTCACCGATGCACCTTGCACCTCGCCATGTCATCGAACCGCCTACGTGTATTAACGGGTCACTCTTTCCGAATATTGCAGATCCGGAGGCGAAAGTCACGTGGATCGTGACACCCATAATCTCCGAGGAGAGAGGAGATTCATCGTCCAAAGATTATTCGCCACTTGACTCTTTCTTGCCTCCAAGATCTTCCACCACTTGCGCCTAATCACAGCACTCTCTCCTCCAACTCCTCCAAGACGAGAGGTCAGGGTCGCCTCCGCAAATGTTGGCGAGACCCCTTCCTCCATGTTCGCTTTCTTCTCTCACCGCAACATTTGGTGCCCAAGGTCTGGGCTTCATCTCCCGCTTTCCCGAATACGAGCATTCCTCGATCGACTCGGACATCGCTGCATGCTTTTCTCCGTCCTTCCCCGAATTCTGTAATAGTGGAGGTCATAATTTCAACTGCTTTTCCATCCGATCCATCCTTTCCTCGATCTCCCTGCTCGGGCCTCATTGGCCACTTCTCTCGTGAGTCATCGATTCCTCAGACTTGCACCTCTTCTACTGCTTCCTCATCGCTGTGTTTTTAGTGTCTTCAATGTATTAGAAATCGGCTTTCAGTGCCGATCCCCACAGCATCGGCCGCCAAAAGATGTTGATGCAGCTTTTCACGCTGCGCCTCAACAAAGCTTCGAACCTTCCAACAAGATCTCCAAACAACTCGAAGTGGAACGCCTCGAACCTTCCGTCATGGATTCAAACAAGACTCGATCCTTCCGCCGCGACAAGCTCGAGCAGGATTGCCCCTTCGTCCCGGCTCACTGCCTTCTTCTGAATAGCTGATCTCCTGACCGCACTCACGTAAAACCGGTCGTGGGTCGCCAGGCTTCCTACGAGAACCCTCCGACGCCAAGTCAAGAATCGGTTTCTTTTGGTATCTCCTCAGTGAGGGAGACCTGAAAGACGAAAGGGTATTATATCGCCTTTTTGGATAAGTATGGTGTTTTTGAGAGAATCGACTGAGAGATTGAGAATCGAAGAACCTGCATTTAGCATATGCATCCTTGGTCAATCAAAATCTACTAACCTCTCCGAGAGTTAAAATCTTCAACCCTCCGTCCATTGAAGTTCCAACCCTCGTGCCGCTCTCCTTCGCTTCCTTTTATACTGCTTTTCCCGCTCTTTTCTCTTTCCAGTCGTCCACTCCCACGCTAATGGTATCCGGGTCCCTCCGACAACCGAGTTTGACGGAATATTCCCTGTGGATGAGCTACTGCTCCTTTAATCCGATGCACGTGGCCGATCACCATGCCTGCAAGCGCAGCGTGGAATGATGACACCTTGGTGGCACGTGCCGACCACCGACAACAAAGGTCATCTCTCCACCATGCGGACCCTTGTCGACATCAAAAGGTGTGCCGAGATTCCGAGAAAACGGGTCGGGCTGCCTCGGCCTGGTCTTGCCCAGCTGTGCTCATGGAATCTCATGAAAGCGAGAGCGATGTGCTCGACTCTCGACCTCGACCGCCTTGACTGTAAGGATGTCCTCGAGCAGGCAACGAGCTCTCGACCTTGACCAAAGATTGACCGTAAGGATGACCTCGAGCGAGCAACGAGCTCCCGACCTTGACCAAAGATTGACCGTAAGGATGACCTCGAGCGGGCAAGGAGCTCTCGACCTCGACCGCCTTGACCGTAATAATGACCTCGAGAGTGCAAGGAGCTCTCAACCTTGACCAGCTTTGACCCGAGGGGTTGCTCGGCTAGGTTACCATCGTGAGTCTTGCTTGAGCCGGAAGGGCTTCGAGGGTTTGTCTCGATATTTACCCCATAAACCAGGAAGGGCTTTTAGGGGCCTGTCTGATATTTTACCCAAACACATCTGATCTTCCTCCACTTCATTTACAACCTCAGAATATGCAAGTACCTAGTAAGTCCATACAGAGAATGAGCTTAGCGGATGGTACTACCTTGATAATCATATATGCTAGTTTCACATCATGTGAATCTTCAGCTCACTTCAAGCCTCGCAAAATGTAACTTCATATCTATATGTTTGGTCTTTTCATGATGTGTCTGAATTTTGCGTAAGGGAATAGTACTTTAGCTGTCAGCCATATACTGACATTTGTTTAACAACTAATTTAGAAAACATTCTAAATGCCTATTGGGTTTTTTGATACCCACTTTATAGCTTTCTTGGGTGCTTCTGCTGCAGCCGTCCATTCTGCTTGAGTTTTTTGATACCCACTACATTTTTGGTGGGTAGCTTTCCCATTTACTGTATAGTTATCAAGCCTAAAAACACATAACAAGAAATCTTTCAAGTGAACTGTGAAAAATAAATATAACCAAAGAGTGGATATTCAAACAATTAAAATTAATATTAATAATTTGAATGAAAAAATTACTGTTGTAACTGAGTGAAGGAAGACTCTCCACACACATGCTTTCATTTGATGGATGGGTTTAAGGGAAAGGCATCAACCGATAAATAATTGGATCTGTTAGTCCAATATTCTCTCAGACGATACTCTTTCATAAAAAAATTATTTTCTTAATTGATGTTTGATATAACAAAAGGCAGCCTCCTAGAACTTCAACCGAACATAGATAATATGTTAACAGATAATATGATCAGTTTCTGCTGTCCAATAGACAATGAATTTCTCCAGCTAGCCAATTAACTGTCTTTCACCCTAATGTTGTCTTGCTGAGAGTGAATATTGGTAATTTCCCATGACAATAATGAAACTATGTAATTCACAGAGCATTAAAATTTATATAAGACATGTGAGTGAATAGACCAGATCTTCATCACAGACTTGTAATAAAAATGCAATTATGCAACCACATCTTACATCTCTTTGGCTCATGAAATATCAGAATTATCTATAACAAGATTACTGGAACCAGCAGGATAGAAGTTATTAATAGAGATCAAGATCATACATGATCTGTGCATTAGCTAAATTGTTACACACAAACCTTCGATAACACATTTCGATTCTCTGTTTCAATGTTTAGCCTATAAAGACAAACGACGTCAAGCCACAAGCAAAAACCAGATTTATTCATGGTCTTGGAAAAGGAAAATTGAAAGGCCATCTGTTGATGATGAGCAAATTAAAATAAATTAGAAACAAACTGTACTCAGTTCCCATTGTAAGAACATGGGTAATAAGCAAAAAAAATGCATATGAAAAGTACTGGATCATGGGAAACAATGTTAAATATAAGCAAAATCTTCGCTATATATTTTGCTGTAAAATTAAGATAAATATGATCATATGGATTCCTCAAAGCAGGGCAGGGACCTTATGAAAGGAAACAGAGTGATATTCCTCTGCTCTTGGATCATGATCAAAAGATATTTCCCCGTTCTTGGAAGAATTTCTTTGGCTACAGTTGATCAAAACAACAAATATTTTTTAAAATTTGAGAAAACAATGAAGTTTGCCGATGAGGAGCGTTGAATTGCTCTCTGCAAACTGACTCAACTTCATCCTTGTCAAAGCTGCAAAAACTTTCAGTAGTTCCAGTCTTGCGAACATTATCATGAAAGTCTTCACTGGTGGCAGCAAATTTAAGAGAAAAGGTGCTGGGATTGGCCTGACTGGGGTTTGCATATACTGGGCTCACCCCACAACATTTTACCTTGGGTTGTTTTCCTCTAAGACACTTGTTCTTAAGGAAGAAGTGAAATGAAACAACTGTATGGTGGTCGCCATCTGGTAGCCCAATATTCCAACAGGGAAATAACCCAAGTATCACATGATTCGAGTTGGGAATTGGAACAGGTAGAGAAGATTCAAACAACTCGAAAAAGTGATCAAAACCAGAAAAGGGATCAACCCATTTGGCTTTACAACCCACTAAGGAAAGTGGTTTAGAATCTTCCTCAAATTCAATAACAGCACAAAGAGCAAATCCGAAGAAGATTTCCTTACAACAACATTGTGGCAGTTGCCAAGTTAATAAAGATCCTAAAGATTGATCGCTGAACCAGTCTGGAATTTCACTTCCAGGTAAGCAAATGATGTTTCCATTCGGTACACGAAATTCCTGCAAGTACGGATTTAAGAAATTAAAATTTCATAAAATCACAAACTCCTCTGCATTAATTGATTTTTCTTTATGTACACATGTTATTATCTTATTTGTTTTGTCAAATTTTTCTGTCAACTACTAATTTTTAATATTCAGATGCAATTGTGGAGAGAGAGAGCGAGAGGAGAGACAAAGAGAAACCAAATTGTGTACCAGTTGCAATGATGCAATTGCCATTTGCTGAATTCCTTGTTGCAAATCTGCCCAAAAACTTTTATTTGCTTGAGTCAATTTCAGGCAATTAGCGAAGTTTAATGTCACTGGGCGGCGCTTGAGCATTCCAAGGGTGCCAGTGGATAGTGTTTCCAGCATGGATTCATCTAGTTCTTCTAGATGTGAAGAAAACTCCGGCAAAGATTGAAGGCGCTTGCAATTAATTGCATTTAACCATTCCAAACGTAGTGGAAGCTTTGGTAATGATTGAAGCATTCTGCAATTCCTCAAGTAAAGCCTTTTCAGCTGTGAAAGATGGCTGATACTTGTAGGTAAACTCTCAAAATTATTTCCATTTAGATATAAAGATTCCAATGAGGATAGACAACCAATACCTTCAGGGATTTCTATTATACCACAATTACTTAAATACAGAGTCTGTAAAGAAGTTAAACTTGATAATTGAGGAGGCAATACTAAACCCCTGCAGTTAATCAACAAAAGCTCTTCAAGTTTGTTTAGATCTGCTATAGAGAATGGTGGTTTGTTTAAATCTGCTATAGAGGATGGTGGCTTACTAATGGCCAACTTCCCAGCTGTGAGATACTCCAAAGATTTTAAATTGCCCAAGCTTTCTGGCAAACAAACAAGTTTTGAGCAATGCCACAACTCCAACTTCTTAAGCCCTTCTAGATGTTCAATTGAAGATGGCAGCTCTATAATTCCTGTCCCACGTAAATTAATATTTTCTAAGAGATCCATTTTCTCCAAGATTTCTGGGAAACTCTCAAGGTTTGAGCAGCCAAGAAGATAAAGGCTATGAAGAGATTTCAGTTTACAAATGCTTGTTGAAAGCTTCTTCAGCTTTTTGCAAAATTTCATATCTAAGATTTCAAGATTAGTTAGGCACTCAATTGATGCAGGAATTTCTTTTATTGGGGTACAGCATAACTTTAGCTCTACCACATTTCCAGAAATCCTTGGAAACTCTGTGAGACGAACACAGTAGGAGAAATCAATCTTAATAGGAGATATAAAATGAATGTCAGGTGGAAAGCACCTAAGACTTTCGCAGCCCACCAGACCCAATTTACCAAGATTGTTGAACTTCTGGACGTACGTGGGAATGTGAACCAAGCTTGTGCAATTCCAAAGATTTATTCTTTCAAGATTTGGGGTTTCTGATGGTTCTGGGATCCTAGTCAGATTGAGGGAGTGATTAAGGTCAACATATTTTAACTTTGGAGCTTTCTGCAAAAGAAAAATAACAATTACTAAATATATAAATTCGCAACAATGAACTTCACAACAAAATATATTTAGAAAATGAAAAACAAATATTTGGTATTAGTATTTCGTTCTACCTTTTTTCCTTCCCACATTTGCATAACTTCTCCATAAGGCAAGTTGATTTCAATAAGATTATGAGGGACAAAATCCAATGGCAATGTTTTCATAGGATATCCATGCCAGTACAAATATCTTAATTCCTCAGAAAGATATTGTAGAGCTTGTTGAAGATGCACTTTGGAACTCATATTCGAAACATCAAAATGTCTAGGGAAATAGAATTTAAGCAATCTAAGATTAGACATATCTGCAAATACTCTAGGATCTAATAGTATTTGTTCTATTTTCGACAAATCCAGGAATATGCCTTCAATTGCATCTGTCCCCTTATAAACAAAATCAATGAATGAGTTAGCATAAAATGTACAGAAACTTTTATACATTAATATACATGAATAAAGGTTGTTTTCAATGAAAAAAAAAAATTTGCATATACAGGTTGATTGTTTTCCCAACATCTACGTATAAAAATAAAATAAAAGTAAATTAATCAAGTTCTTAACTAAGTACCTTATTTTTCTCCAGTACATGACAAACATCTTCATGATACCACAATCTACTACGTTTTTCTGGCTTTTCTTCAGATTCTTGGCGAACAATTTCCCGACCCAGTTCTTGCAATAGATCATGCATTTGTAGCTTGTCATTGAATATTGTTATGAGTGACTTCTTAACTAGGACACTTAATCCTTCATGGACTGAATATCGGTCACTGAGAATCAATGCCACGTGATCTCTATCATCTCCATTGAAGAAACATGCAATATCCAAGAATAAATTTCTCTCTTTCCGACTCAACTCATCATAACTAATTTTCAGCAAATCATACATATCTTGGATAGAAATTCCTTTCAAGTAGTCCAATTTATTTGCCCATTCAAGTTTGCTCTTCCCCCGAAAAAAGGAACCCAATACTCTCAGAGCTAATGGATTTCCTTTGGCATAACGCACTGCCGTCTTTGAGGGCTCCAAAAGATCTAGGGGGCATTGGTTTTCTTCAAAGGCACAATTGGAAAAGAGCTGAAGAGCTTCATTGCAAATTAATCCCTCAACCTCATATATTTCGTGCCTTCCATACCGTTCAAGTATCGTTTTATCTCTAGTAGTTACAATGATTTTGCTTCCTGGACCAAATCGATCAATTCCCCCAGCTAAATATTCTAACTGTCCAAACTTATTCACATCATCAAGAACTATAAAAACCTTCATTCTTCGGAGCCTGTCGCTAGTATACTGGGGTAATTTGGGTGTTTCAATATCAAATTTTTCTCCTAATATTCGAGAAAGAATTTGTTTCCTTAGATATACCAATCCCCCACCTTTTTCTGATTCTTCCCTGACATTTGCCATGAAACATTTGCCTTCAAACTCATTAGAAATTTGGTTAAAAACCTCTCCTGCAATGGTTGACTTACCAATACCGCCCATACCCCAAATTCCAACAATTCGATCGTCCGGCAGCCCAATGGCTAATAGTGATTTAACTCTCTCAACACGTGACTTCAGTCCAATTAGGCCATCAGAATCACTTATGGCAGGTGACGTTTTTTCTAATTTCTCTAAAATATCAGCAGTAATTTCCTTTACAAGTTTGGCGTCTGGCCTGGATCGTGCGAAGGTGAACAACAATAAGTGAAAATATACAAAGACAGATCACCAAAAACATAATAATAATAATAATAAAAATGAAACATTTGTTTATAAAATTATCAGTACTCTCTTCCTTTATAATCCACATTTTTATTTTCAACACCCAGTAAGTCTAATTAACCAAAGAAATTGTACTATTAGACGCATGATTTAAGTAATTGTATAAGCAAAATAAAAAAAAGGGCAGAGACTAAATGAGGCACGAAAGAGATAAGAGTTAAGTGTGTACTTGGTTGTCTTGGAATCCCATCCAGATAGATTGGATGCTGCTGTCAGTACCGCCCTCCATTTCTGAACCTTTTCTGGCATCTTTTTATTGAACTGCTTGTCATACTTAACAAACGCATTCTTGAAACTCCCTTCCTGTCTTCGCACATGGAATGGATCTACATCGTAGAAAATCGGTATGACCAGTTGGCCATTCTTTGCATGGCATTCAAGAATCTTGACAAGCTCATCCAAGCACCATTTCGACGCAGCATAGTTCTTAGAGAAAACGATGACTGAAATCTTTGATTCTTGAATTGCTTCCGAAAGGGAAGGCGAAATCTCATCCCCTCGACTTAGCACTTCGTTATCAATGAAGGTTTTGATTTTCTTTCGACGAAGAGCCTCAACTAGATGGCTTAGAAAGTTATCACGGGTATCCTCCCCTCTGAAACTGAGGAAGACATCGTATCTGCAAGATGAAGAACAAGAAGAAGAGGCCATGAAGATAATTTAGAGACAAAATTGCAGGTAGGAGTAGGAGCAGATTTCTTCAGCGTAGATGTATGACTTGCCTGCCCTTTCGTTTTCCTCCCATTAACAAAATCTTAGTGACCTCCCTCTCACCCTCTCTCTCTATCTCTTCATTTATTGTTGTCTTTGTCGCTCCGCCTCTCTTATTAATTTTTCTTTTGGTTTAAATGTCAGTCAAACGAGCCGATAATAACTTCCATCAACCAAGCGCATGGGTGACGGTGCTGCAGATATGATAGCTATGAAATGCAAGTCTGTTCTTTAATTTCTTAATTGTCTATCTAGCTATAACATTCCACGTGATCATAGCAGTTGAGTGGAAGTGCCAAATTCGCATGCCGCGTGCTAATTTATTATTTTATTATTTGTTGTTAAAATAGAAATCGATTTTCACACCTGTTTTCTTATTATTGGTCCAGTCTTTGGTTACATACATACCACATACATTTATGCCTCCCTCTAAAGAATTGATCACCCTATTAATAAATACATGCAGAAAAGTAAGTACCATTCTCAGCTTTGTAATTGTAATAAAACTTTTTCTGTAGGTGTTGAGTTACCTTGCATTGACTAATAAAAGAATTTATTCACGTTATAATAGAATATTTTATTCTATCTAATATAATAATTTTTTAAATTAAATACTTAAAAATTTTAGATTAAATTCTTCTCTCTCAACAAATAATATCAAAATCAGATCTTAACTGTTAGAATATAATAATAGAATAATTTAGATGTATTGAATGAAAAAATTAAAATTTAACAATAATTTCGCTCAAATTATATTAACTAATAAATAAAAATTATTTAAAGTTATAAGTATAATAAACTATCTTACCCAATAAATTAATTTTTAATAAACTTAAATACTTAAAATCTTAAACCCAATCCCAAACAATAAGATTTTTTTTTTCTTTTGATAAACCCAACAATAAGATTATTGGAACCGTAAAAGTGGCAAAACTGCAAAAAGTCTCCAACCCTAACTAGTCTTATCAATTCTATTAAGTGATATTTTTGTCAAGTTCTACATTTTTTATTGTATCCTATTGTTCTTTTGTTTTGGTTGTTTTTGACCTTTATTATATATAATCCATGAGAGGTAAACTCTTTTATTAATTAATAACTATTTTCCTTTCTTCGAGAAAAAAAAAAGTGCATATGTGAAACAAACAAAAAACCAGGTGTGTGTTTTTCAAATTTTAAACCATTAACATGTACATAATATGAATGCAAGTTCTTGATTCCTTTTATGAGCAAGATTGGTTCAAAAATCTTACAATTGAATGAATTGCTTTCCCACTAGCGTATTTTTCAAATAGTTGATTGCAGTTTTCTTAATCCGTAAAAAATATTTATTTTCAAATTACCAAGTAAATTCTAACACGGCAAAGGTAATCCCACAGCTAAGTAAAAATCAAGCGCATAACGACAAGACACAATAATTGAAACATACTACTGACAGACATGGCAGAAAGACAACCAATAAAAGAAAAGCACCTCGTCGCGGAGACTAGAAGATTCGCCAGTGAATAGCTTTGCCAACTGAATTTCCAAAATAATGATAATAATTTATAAATGCTGTTTTTTTTTTAAGTAATTAACTTAATCAATTTTAGTTTACAGTACTTTTTTTTAATAGAGAAAAATACTGAATATAAATATAAAAAGAGACTCTCAATTTTAAACAATTAAATTTTTATAGATTTAGTTATTTTAAAATTATTCTAAAATAAAATACTTTTTTATAATTATATAGTTAAAATTATAATATATTTTTTAATTATTTATTTTGTTACGTATATAATTATAATTTATGTTTAATCTTAAAATAACTTTAAAATAACTATGTCTATATCTCACTTTTTCTTCTTTTTGGTCTCTCATCTTTGTCCCTACTTTGTTGGGTTTGATATAAAAGATTTTGCCTTTTTTTTTTCAAAGACGATTAATAAAGTTGTGCATAATTATTCTTTTTAATTTATTTTTATATTATGAGTACATAAAGACCTATTCTTTCTATTTTCAATTCGAAGTGAAATGCATAAATTTATGTATTGATATTATTTACCTAAATTCTTCGATGTATGCACCATGGCAATTGCAGAACTGAAACGACCAGCTTTGAACACTAAAGGTGAGTTTATGAGTTTCATCTAATAAAACTAAATAAAATTATTAACAAAGATATTGCCAAAAATTTGATTGAGTCTCCTCTATATTTTAGCATTTCTAACCTGCAAATCTGTAAAATAAGCACTCTCAAAATAATTAAATTTTAAACTAACTTCATCGATTAACCTGAAAAGAAATGAATGAAAATTTTATATCTTATTCAGCCACCATATCATGAGTTTATTATATACAAGATACAAAAACAGAGGAATGCCAAAATCAAAGGCCCATTAATGTGATTTCTATCTATAACTGTACAAAAACAAGAAAGGAAACAAAAATAAAATCATAAAATTATACAATCAATTCAAATCTCCGTAATTGACTTCTCAATCTTTAAAATTCCTCCTCAAGTTGGAGTGTATATTTATAGCACTCAAGTTGCCAAGTAGATGATGAAACTGAGCTGGACCAAGGGCCTTAGTAAAAATATCAGCTGGTTGTTTACTAGTACTGGTGCGAATATGGGCTATTTGAATCATGCCGAATTGAAGTTTCTCACGAATAAGATGACAATCAATTTTGATATTCTTTGTGCGCTCGTGGAAAACAGGATTTGAAGCAATGTGAATGACTGCCTTGTTATCACCATATAACATAACTGCTGCTGAATGTTTCACTTTCAAGTCTTCAAGTAAATAAATAAAGTAATTTCACAACAAGTAGTTTCCATAGATCTGTATTCAGCCTCAGCTGAAGATTGAGAGATAGTTGTTTGCTTCTTTGTTTTCGAAGAGATCGGTGATGCAATATCCAATAATTGACATTCGAGTATCTCTACATCGTGCCCAATCTGCATCGTAATAAGCCTTCAGCTGAATTGAGCTATTTGCTGACGTGAATATCCCTTGACCTAGTTGTTTGCTTAATGTATCTTAAAACTCGATATGCTGCATCTAAGTGTGATGTACACGGCTTGTCCATGAATTGACTTAGCACATGTACTGCATACACCAAATCTGGTCATGTTATAGTCAAGTAAATCAATCGACCGACAAGCTTCCAATATGATGATGGTTCTGTCAATAAATCTACATCTGATGATTGTCAAAAAATTACATCAAATAAGTGTGATGAACATGGCTTGTCAAAAAATTACATAAGGATAGAGGTTACCAAAAAGAGTGACCATAGTTAATTCCAACGATTGAGACGTCTGAGATGGAAGTCTATGTTGGATATGAAAGTCAGGCAAATACCCAAGAGGTTTAGTTGTGCGATAAGATCTACATGGCTCAATGGAGGCATTGAAATATGCATTTGGAATATTAGTTGTTGGCTCTAGAGTTGGTGTGGCGTTATCATTGCAATTTAGTAGCACATGCTTGTCATTTAGAATAGAAAATGGCATGGGCAAAACCGGAGAATGCGATGGACTTGAATAATTAGAGAAAGGAAATTGATCTTCATTGAAAATGACATCACAGGATGCGAAAATTCTACGATTTTTTATTTCATAAAGTCGATATCCTTTTAGTCCATAAGAATAACCAATGAATATGCAACGAGTAGCACGTGCATCAAACTTAGATGATATTTGGGCATGTGTGGAAGTAAAGCATAAACAACCAAAAACTTAGAAATGGTTATAAGCTGATCTAATCTTATACAACATTTCAAATGAAGATTTTCCAGATAAAATAGGTGTTGGTATCCTATCAATCAAGTACGTGGCTGAAAGAATGGCTTCACCCAAAAATTATATTAGTAAACTAGCTTGAAAAAACAATGCACTTGCTACAATAAGGAGATGTCGGTGTTTGCATTCTACCATTCCATTTTATTGTGGTGTGAAGACACAACTGGTATGATGAACAATTCTTTTTCAGAATAATAAAGGGGCATGATGAATTCTTGCCATTGTCACTACGACTGGTTTTAACCTTTGAAGAAAATTGAGTCTCAACAAGTTGTAAAAAGGATTATAAATGGTAACGAGCTCCAGACTTGTGCATCAAGTGTGATCATCTACAAGGGTAAAAAAAATAGTGGGCTCCTGAAATAGAAGTTGTTTGATATCCTCCCCAAAAATCCATATGTAATAACTCAAAATACACAGTAGAAGATATTGAACTTAAGAGGAGATTCTACTATTGTTTGCTTTGCTAAAGGACACACTGAACAATTACCAATGTCACATGCTTTAATGCCAAGTACATTAGTAGAAAGTAGATGCAAAGATTTATTTGATAAATATCCTAAACAACGATGTCATAATTGAGAAGGAAAAGAGTTTAATGATTGACAGATGACTTTCTTGAGCACATTCAGGTAGTATAGACCATCCTGCTCAGTTCTTGTCCCAATCATCTTTCTCAAACGTAGGTCCTGAATTACACAAGATTGAACAGAAGATAAATGAGTATTGTGAATTTTGGGAATGCTTACTGACATAGATTAAGTTGAAAAAAAATGTAAGTGCACACGTAACATTAGTCAAAAGTAAATTGCAAAGAAAAATTAATATATCCAATGTGTGTGACAGGAGCTAATGAACTATTTGGTAGTTTGACGGTTTGATTTTTCACTATAACAGAATATGTTAAGTTGGATAGGGAACAAACCATGTGATCTGTAGTGCCACTATCTATGATCCATATAGTACATTCTAAAGATGAGGAAAGGCATATGAATTTACCTGACAAGTGGGTTATGGTAGAAGTACCTATATGATGTGCCATATGGCTTGGTTTATTAACGTTGTTCAAAGCTCAAGAATTTGCTTGCATTGCTCCTGAATAAATGGACAACCACTTAATTCCTTGCAATCTGCAGCAGATGAGGATGTTTGATTGGCACTTGGTTTTGAATTTCCTTTTCGATTTCGATGATCTGGAGGAAATCCATGAATATGGTAACACTTGTCAATTGTATGACCTACCCATTCGTAGTGATCACATTTTGGGCATTCACGATTTTCGTCTTTTCTCTTCTCCACATCTGCTGTGGGCGTACTTTCTATGCAATATGATGGCAGTTTGTAAGAGTACATAACAAGTAATATAATGATGAGTATCAAGATTGTCTTTACATTGATTAATGTATTGAAACTTTTTACAACAATTTTATAGTATAATTTCAATGAAATAATAAAATAAGAATAAATAATAATATTAAAGAATTAATGAAAGTAAAAGTGCAATAAACTAAATGCAATAACCAAAAGCTAAAATCAAACACAAAGGAATACTCAATGACAAAAGGGTAGTTGGATTCTAAACTCACTTAATGGTTAATGACTAATTTTTAATTAAAGTTTAGTTGTAACAACATCTATTACAGCACTGGGCATAATCTCTCATGCATCCTTAGCTATTGCCTATTAGATATCTTATATTTATATACAAACTAACAATGATCAGTTGTTAAGCTAATATAAGACATAATATTATGCGTTTTGGGTTTTATTTATCCTATAAGGTGAATTCTTATGTCTAGTTCTTCATTAATCTTAGGTTAAACATGATTCTATTCAAATTGAGATTAACTCAACTTGGAAAATCCCACCTGAGATCATTATTATCTTAACTTATTCCACTAAGTCAAACACTTTTAGGCTGCTTTTTAACTTGTATCTACTAAATAAGTGGTCAACTAAATCTTAAACAACATACTTATAAAAGTCAAAAATTCATTTAAAATCCAACCGCTTTAAAGTTTAGCTTATGATGAACTTTAAATAATAACAATGCAAGAGTATGTCATCAAATACATCATCAAGGTGAAATTAAAGCAAGCAAATGTAACAATAAAGTTGAGAGACAAAACGAGTAAAGTGTCATGCTTTTGTCTTTGAGTGTCCCTTATTCTTCTCCACAAATCTCCTTTTGTTGTAGCTCTAAATTTCCTTTGATTTTTTTTTTAGTGACGTCAGTGGTTAAAAATAAATAAAGATGGATGATGTGTTTTCTTAAAATGCACTATTTTATAGCTCAGAATTAGGGTAACCCAAAAAAGTATGACGACATTTGTCAAGCTTTAATAACCTAGGACCATATTTCATTTTATGAGCTACATGCCACTGTTTTGTCTACACCTAACAGTGGCAGTGTAATAATGGCTGTAGCAGGGCTTTTTATGCTAACGCGTGACAAGCTGAACAATTTTGTCATTTTTGTTTTGCTCCTGCATTTTTACAACATTTTCTTCAGCATTCTCTTTGATTCAAGCTTGATTTTGTTCATGTGCATACAAATCTTTCGCTATTTTCTGCAAACCTGTTGCTGTAGTAATATAATCCTTCCTCTACAACATCTTTCATCAAAGCATAAGATTTTGGGTCACTTATAGTAATGCACAAAATTAGAGTATGAAATAGTCTTTAACACATTATTATATCATAACTAGAATTAAATACATACACATGCAAAATATAATTAAAAATATAAGAAAATTTTATCATTTACTCTCTAAGTAGCATTAGTTGAAGCTTAGATATACCATAATAACTCTCATTTTATATAGTTATCACACCCTCAAACTTAAGCCTTTACTTGTCCTCAAGTAATGACAATAATACAAATATTTCAATCACACAACCATGGATTAAAAAACTTTAACTCTATTATCTAGATTGTTCTAATTCATCAACCTAAGATTTCATCTACCAATATGCAAAAGTTACTATCAATAGTTCTAGTTTTAGACGTAGGTTTGGTTCTGTCCAATGTGTGTGTCTCATTTTGATCAAATTTAGAGTTGCTGTAGTATAACTCAAGCATAAGATACATTTCAAAGATAAAACAATAAAAACTCTTTCACTCATAGAGGGACAAGAGTCATAAAGGGCTACAAAATGTGCTGGATTATTTATTCCTTCATTCAAACTCTTTTTCATCGAAAATTCATAATAGAATCGTATTCATAGAATCGTCTAATTCAGAGTCCGTGGGTAGATGTTTTTTAACGTAAAATGAATGTGAATATAAGAATCTTAATAAACGTCTTTTTTCAGCTTATATAATACCCATCAGTGTAACATCAATTTTTCATGTGAATGCCTATCACTTATAATGATGACACCCAATTGCTTCATCAATGCACAAATTAGAGTTGCTGTAGTAGAAACGTCTAAGATAGTTATGGTCTTATCATTAGACAGCTTTAACTCAAGGCTAAATATGAGGTTCTTCAGTCACCTCTTTTGTCTCCTATTTACTTTTCTTTTCTTCACTCTCTATTTCCTCTTCTTTTTCTCCAGATTTTACTTTTTCTTTTTCTTTAAGCTGTTGCTATTCTTCTGATTCTTCTTCGTTGTCAAAGTTGGGCACCGCCACCGCCCTTCTAGATGGGCGGTGCTCAACTTCAACACGACACGTGGTGCCGTGTTGAAAAAGAAAAAATATCAAATAATAATAAATAAATAATGCATAGTAGCCAAAATGTGCATATAAATTGAGAGCCTCTTCCCTCATTTCAATCATCTCAGAAAATTTATTTCCTCTTGTATTAGAGATAATTTTGAGAGTGAAATAAGTACTCTTAGTATTGGGTGTAATTGGGGTATTTGGAAGTGAGAATAGTTTTCTCCTAATTATAGAGAGAGTATAATTATTCTCTTCTATTATTAGTGAGAAGTTATTATTTTTTCAATATAATAAAATTATTTCCTTCTGTCTTCTCCCGTGGATGTAGGCTATAAGCCGAACCACGTAATTTCTGGTGTCCAAATTTGTGCTTGCTCTTTATTTTCTTCCAATCTCTTTTAGTTTTAGCTGTGACCCTGCTTCACCCATAAATTGCCTAACATTTTTCACTGCCTCTTCTATTGGCTCTTCTACAGTAGTAATCTTTATTACTTTTTAAAAATTGAACTGTTACATCAGGGACTCAAAGAAATCTTTATTCTTGCTCTTCATAAATATTGCAAATTGATGTTTTTGAGATTCTAGATGCAGTACGTAGGTCCAGAATCTTTGATTCTCTTCCTTTTATGGATATACAGATGCATTGATGCTTTCATCCAACTCTTTAGTATATTTTCAATCCCTGAAGCTTTTTGTAATTTAGCTACAATAAGATGTTTAGGGGTTGTTACAGAAGCTAACTCTCTAGCAATTCTCTCCATAATCCTAGCTGTGAGAGCTCCTTCATCCTTGACTCTCTCATCACTTGGAGATATTTTTACTTTAAAAGCCTTACAAATGCTTATGATGAGCGAGGGGAAAAACAAGGCAGCAGACTTTTGTTTCTTCATGGCATTTGTTTCTTTGTGGCATACTCTTTAATTTCTTTTTCTATAATCTTCCCAACATCGATCCTAACTAAATTAGTTCGTGGTAAAAGTAATGGCGGCAAAATACGAGATTGAGAAGTTCAATGGGAACAATTTCTCGTTGTGGAAAATGAAAATGAAAGCTATTATGAGGAAAAACAATTGCTTGGCAGCAATTGGAGAAAGACCCATAGAGGTAACTGATGATGCTAAATGGAACGATATGGATGGTAATGCAATTGCTGATCTGCACTTAGCACTTGCAGATGAGGTGTTATCCAGTATGGCAGAGAAAAAGACAGCGAAGTAAATATGTGATACTCTCACAAAATTGCACGAGGCTAAGTCGCTGCACAACAAGATCTTTTTAAAGAGGAGACTCTATACTTTTCGCATGGTGGAATCTGCATTAGTAACCGACCATATCAACACCTTGAAGACTCTATTTTCGCAACTCACAACGTTGGGTCACAAAATAGAGGAAAATGAACGTGCGGAGCTTCTACTTCAAAGTCTACCAACTTCGTATGATCAACTCATCATCAATCTGACGAACAATAACCCGACGGACAGTCTAGTTTTCGATGATGTTGCAGCCTCCATCTTAAACGAGGAAAGCAAGCACAAGACCAAGGAAGATAGATATGCAAGTTCGCAGCAAGCAGAAGCGCTATTGGTGACGGAGGAGATCACGAGCGTGGCCCCAGTGGGAGTTACAATCATGGTAGATCAAAATCCAAAAGTAAGAAGAATGTGAAATGATACAATTGTGGCAAGAAAGGGCATGTGAAGAAAGAGTGTTGGAGCAATCAGAAGAGTAGAGAGAATAAAGCACCTGAGTCATCAAATGCTCATGGTTGTGTGGCTAGTATCTCGGATGATGGTGAAATTTTCTATAACGAGGCAGCACTGTTACTGTAAGCGAAGCGGTTAGGCGACGTTAGGGGTGGCAAAGCGAATAAGCGAATCAAATTCGAATCGAATCGTAAACGAATTGGGTCAAAATTCTATGGATTCGGATTCGATTCGTTTATTAAACAATTGAAATTCGGATTCGGTTCGATTCGTTTATTAAGCGAATATTGATCGAATCGTTAATCGAATTGATAATCGAATCGAATTACAATTCGTTTAGAAAAATATAATTAATAAACAAAATTAAGTAAAAAACACAAATTTAATATCCCACAACTAAATACAAATAATTCAAATCATATTATATAGTCATCCAAATACCAAATCCTTAATATTAAAAATAACAATAATTCAAATTCAAATTCAAATTATAAAGAAATGCGATTTCTTTAATTCTCTTCATTTGTCTTTGTCACCTTGAAAACAAAAATCCTACACCAAAAAGTAAATAAAATGTTATCAACATGTTGTAATATTAATAATAGTCATTGTAAAATTTCAAAAATCAAAATATATAGCAAATTTGTAGCATTTTCAAAGAAATAATAATTAAACAAGATAAAAACTTTACTTACCACACTCACACACTGTCATTTGGATCATTGGCACTCTGTGCAGATGGAGCATAATTAGTGCTCATGTTTATAATGTTTTGAGTAGGTTGGTCCACAGTGACATCCAAATTTTCTACAATAATTTTATAAAAATAAATCTTAATTAGAAACAATTGCACATAATATTATAAAAGAAAATAAATAAATTTTATAAGCAAGTTGAAAATGACGGAAAGCATTTTTGTAATACAAAACACTATCAAGCATAAGAAAAGTTGAATTCCATCTTGTAGGAACATCTTGTCTTAATCATTTCTTGTCATCTAGAGATACTTGCTTAACACACTCTAAAAATTTCTTTTTTCTTACTTGTGACCCTTTGACATATTTCACACTCTCAGGCTTTTTCTATTTCTTTCTCAATTTCTTTCAATCCTTATTGAACAATTAAATTAATAATATGAGCACAACATCGAATATGAAAGAAATCTCCATCACACACAAAAGCATTCCTTAATCTCAATTGACTTTTTAACATTGCAACACAAACATCATTACTTGAAGCATTGTCCACAGTCAATGAAAATATCATTTTCTCAATACCCCATTCACACAACAATGACAATATTTTTTCAGCCAAAGCAACCCCAGTGTGTGGAGTTGGCATTTCACAAAAATTCAGCACTTTTTTCTGTAAATTCCATCCCTTATCAATGAAATGTGTAGTGAGACACAAATAACCATCTGTAGTTATAGAAGTCCATAAATCAGTAGCAAGACATATTCTATTAGGAGCTTCTTCTAACATGCTTCGAATTTTTGTCTTTTCCCTATTATGCATTTTCAACACATCGGCTTTCACAATGTTCCTATAGATGTTGGGCACTTCATCACACAAATAATTCCAAATTCTTCTAATTCCCTCATATTCAACAAATTGAAATGGAAAATCATGCATAACAATGGCACAAGACAGTAATTCACGAAACACATGAGCTTCAAGCTTGGGAACACGAGTTAGGGATCCATCACTACGATCTAACATCATTTGTACAGGATCATGCTTTTTAAATTTTACACAAGTTTCATAACGTCTTCTTAGATTACCTGTATCAGAATTGCGTACAGCCACGTACTCAATGCTGTATTTTTTACACACCGCTCTCGGCTTGTTGTCCGGATACTTATCCCCGGAACCTTACTGAACAACGACCAAACTTGTGAAGTTAGTTCCTTTGTCGTGGTGCCTTTTGTTCTCATCGGCCTTAAACCTTTTCAATCTCTTCTTCCTGTTCGATTATGTCATTTACATCATCATCTCCAACACTAGAATCGTTAATTGTGTAGGCTGAATTACTTGACTTGTGTCCATTCTCCTAAAAACAAAATAACTCAAAATTATTTTAAGGGCCACTGATTAATCAAAGAAATTTATTTAAATAATAATATTAAATAAAAATCAGCTATAATCTAACAATTAATCAACATGTACAAGATACAACATCATAAATCTACAAATAAAAATACCACAATATAAATCAAACATAAAAAATAACATAAATTCAATTACTGAGACACTTCTTGTCGAGGTAAGTCCAATGGCGGTGGGGAAGCTTGGGCTAAACACTTCTCGTCGAGGTGAGTCCAACGGTGCCGGTGGTGTCCTCCCACGCGCGGCGGCGAAGCCGGATTGAGCTTGTGAAGCCGCGGCTCCTTGGGGTGATCGCACGACGACAAATTGGCCTCCTTGATGCCGGTGATTGGTCGGGAATGGAAGATGGTGAGGTGGGGAAGCTTTTCCAACCGGTGGCGCCGCCAAAGAAGGTCGGAATCGCCGGCGATCGTCCGAGCAAAATCCTCGGAACTTTTGAGCTTCACCGACGGCGTTCCACTCATTTTCCGGAAGCAAGGACGGCTGGGGGTGGACGGCCGACTCACAAGCTTCCGTTTGACACCTTGCTCGGTCGGTGAGGTGGCCGGAAATGGGAGAAACCGACGGGTTGGTTTCGCGGGTTCGGGACGGGTTACGGGTCGGGTTAGCGGGTCAACACACACACTCTCTCTCGGTTTCACTAAATTTTCACCCGGTTTTCTCCTTTTATAAATACACGCAAAATATCAACTAGACCCCCTCATGATTATCACATAAACTCCCTCGTAGTTTATCACATAAACTCCCTCGTAGTTTATCACATAAACCCCTCTTAATTTACTTATTTATATAAATAGCTAAAACAAATACATATGTTACAATTACACCATTATTAAAATTCATAAATAAAATTAATACATTTAATTTAAGTAATTAAACCAAAAACCTAATTAAAATAATTGAAGTAAATCCGAATTAAAGTAATTCATAAAGTTAAGGAAGATCACAACCTACATTTATTAAATTAATAATATAATTAAAAATTAATAAATTTTTTAATACAAATTTACTAAATAAATAATAAACGAATCGACCCGTATTCGATTCGTTTATGACCCATTTATTAAACGAATTCTAAACTAATAAACGAATCAAAATTTTCAAACTCAGTATTTGATTCGTTTAATTAACGAATCGAATCGAATTCACCCATTTATTAAACGAATCAATTTTTTCAAACCCAAACCCATTTAATTCGCATCGAATCGAATCGAATAAACGAATCTTGACCCATATTGCCACCCCTAGCTGACGTCTGGCTTATAGACTCAGGAGCAACATGGCATATGGCCTCTCGGAGAGAATGGTTCCACACATATGAACCAATCTTAGGAGGATCTGTGTACATGGGTGATGACCATGCCTTGGAGATTACTCGGTATTGGTCATCGTCAAAATAAAATGTATGATGGTACAGATTCGCACAATTCAGGAGGTACAATATGTCAAAAGCCTAAAGAAAAATCTATTGTATTCGGGACAAATATATAGTCTTGGGTGTAAAGTCCATATTGAAAATAGGATGATAAAAATTGTCAGAGGAGCGCTTGTGTTAATAAAGGCAGAAAAGATCGGTCTGAATCTATTCATGCTTTAAGGAGAAACACTACAGGAAGTTGATGCGTGTGTCGCGTCAAATGGAGAAGAGTCAGCGATGATGTGGCATCTCAGACTTGGCCACATGTCAGAACAAGGTTTGAAGATTCTCTCTCAGCGACAGCTGCTTCCGGGACTCAAATCGGTAAGTCTACCATTTTGCGAGCATTGTGTTACAAGTAAGCATCATAGATTGAAATTTAGCAGATCTCATGCTAGAAGTAAATGCATTCTCGACTTAGTTCATTCTGATGTTTGGGAATCACTAGATTTATTCTAAGGAGGTGCAAAGTACTTCGTTACTTTTATTGATGATTACTCTAGGAGATGTTGGGTGTATCCAATCAAGAAAAAGTCAGATGTGTTTCCAGTATTCAAGGAATTCAAAGCGCGGGTTGAACTTGAATCCGGGAAAAAGATCAAGTGCTTAAGAACAGATAATGGCGGAGAGTATACAGATGGTGCATTTCTTGCATCATGTAAGCAGAAGGTATTCATAGGCGATTATACTGACATACACTCCTCAACAAAATGGAGTGGCGGAGCGGATGAACAGAACTCTTACAGAGAGGATAAGAGCTATGTTGAGGACTGCTGGTCTACCTAACTCTTTTTGGGCTGAAGTAGCCAAAACTGCCTGTTATGTGATAAATCGGTCTCTATCAACAGCTATTGAGTTGAAAACGCCAATGGAGATGTGGACAGGTAAGCTAGCTGATTACTCTCATTTACATGCATTTGGATGTCCTGTATATGTAATGTATAATGCCCAAGAAAGAACAAAGCTAGATCCAAAATCTAGGAGGTGTATCTTTTTGGGGTATACTGATGGTGTATAGGGGTATCGTCTGTGGGATCCCACTGTCCACAAGATTGTCATCAGCAGAGATGTTATCTTTGTAGAAGATCAACTGCAAAAGAAAGATGGGGATGATAGTACTGTGAAAGAAAAGTTAGAGACTACACCGGTATATGTAGAAAATAATCAAGAAGATTCAGAGTCTTCTGAAGCAGCATTAGAGCACGAGGAACAAGAACTAGTCGAGTCTGAGGCTCTAGAAATTCATCGGTCAACTCGAGAGAGACGACCACTAACTTAGCACTTAGAGTATGTTACAGAGATCAATGTTGCATATTGTCTTTTAACAGAGGATGAAGAGCCATCAATTTTCCATGAAACTTTAAATAGCTCAGATGTTACTTTGTAGACGGAGCAATGCAGGAAGAAATTGAAGCCCTACACAAAAAAAATAGGGAACTTGTGCCATTGCCACATAGAAGAAAAGCCATTAGAAACAAATAGGTCTATAAGATCAAACGTGATGGCAATAATCAAGTGGAGCGGTATCGTGCAAGATTGGTGGTAAAGGGATATGCTCAGAAAGAAGGTATTGATTTCAATGAGATATTTTCTCCAGTAGTTAGACTCACGACAGTCAGAGTAGTCTTGGCAATGTGTGCTACAATCAACCTACATCTAGAATAGTTAGATGTGAAAACTGCATTTCTTCTTGGAGAACTTGAAGAAGAAATTTATATGCTCCAACCAGAAGGTTTTGCTGAAACAGGCAAGGAGAACTTGGTTTGCAGATTAAACAAATCTCTATACGGTCTCAAACAGGCGCCGAGGTGTTGGTATAAGAGATTTGATTCCTTCATCATGAGCCTTGGATACAACAGACTCCTCTCGGACCATTGTGCTTATTACAAGAGATTTGAGGATAATAATTTTATCATTTCTTTGTTGTATGTGGACGACATGTTGGTCGCAGGCTTCAACAAAGATCAAGTCCAATAATTAAAGGCACAGTTGGCTAGGGAGTTTGAAATGAAGGACTTGGGACCAACAAACAAGATTCTAGGGATGCAAATTCACCAAGACAGAAATAATAGGAAGATTTGGCTTTCACAGAAGAATTACTTGAAGAAAATCTTGCGACGGTTCAACATGCCAGATTGTAAGCCAATTTCTACCCCACTTCCTATTAATTTCAAGTTATCCTCAAGTATGTGTCCTAGCAATGAAACAGAAAGGAATGAGATGTCTCGAGTACCATATGCATCAGCAGTTGGAAGTTTGATGTTCGCTATGATCTGTACAAGACCAGACATTGCACAAGCAGTGGGAGCAGTTAGTCGATACATGGCAAATCCTGGTGAAGAACATTGGCAAATAGTGAAGAGGATTCTAAGATACATCCAAGGAACCTCAGATGTTGCATTATGTTATGGAGGGTTAGAATTTACTGTCAAAGGCTACGTGGATTCAAATTTCGCAGGTGACCTTGATAAAATAATATCCATTACTGGCTATGTGTTTATACTTGCAGGAGGAGCTGTAAGCTGAGTTTCAAAACTACAGACTGTTGTGGCTTTATCTACGATGGAGGCAGAATACATGGCAGCTACACAAGCATGTAAGGAAGCTATTTGGATACAAAGGTTATTTAAGGAGCTCGGGCACAAACAAGAGAAAATTCCTGTGTTTTGTGACAGTCAGAGTGCTTTGCATATTGTAAAGAATTCACCCTTTCATTCTAGGACAAAACATATAGGGCTTCAATATCACTTTGTTCGAGAAGTAGTGGAAGATGGAAGTATAGATTTACAGAAAATCCATACCAAGGAGAACCTAGCAGATGTTATGACTAAGCCGATCATTATTGACAAGTTTATATGGAGTAGATCCTCTTGTGCCCTAGCAGAAACGTAAGCAACATGTCAGTGGCAAAGCAGAAAGGATGGTGTGGAGATTGATTGGTTCTCAATCAAATCTCCAAGTGGGAGAATGTCAAAGTTGGGCACCGCCACCAAAAAGAAAAAAAATAATAAATAAATAATGCATAGTAGCCAAAATGTGGCTATAAATTGAGAGCCTCTTCCCGCATTTTAATCATTCCAGAAAATTTATTTCCTCTTGTATTAGAGATAATTTTGAGAGTTAAATAAGTACTCTTAGTATTGGGTGTAATTGGGGTATTGGGAAGTGAGAATAGTTTTCTCCTACTTATAGAGAGAGTATAATTATTCTCTTCTATTATTAGAGAGAAATTATTATTTTTCCAGTATAATAAAATTATTTTCTTCTGTCTTTTCCCGTGGATGTAGGCTATAAGCCGAACCACGTAATTTCTAGTGTCCAAATTTGTGCTTGCTCTTTATTTTCTTCCAATCTCTTTTAGCTGTGACCCTGCTTCACCCATAAATTGCCTAACATTCTTCACTGCCTCTTCTATTGGCTCTTCTACAGTAGCAATCTTTATTACTTTTTAAAAATCATACTGTTACATCAGAGACTCAAAGAAATCTCTATTCTTGCTCTTCATAAATATTGCAAATTGATGTTTTGAGATTCTAGATGCAGTACGTAGGTCCAGAATCTTTGATTCTCTTCCTTTTATGGATATACAGATGCATTGATACTTTCACCCAACTCTTGTAGTATCTTTTCAATCCCTGAAGCTTTTTGTAATTTAGCTACAACAAGATGTTTAGGGGTTGTTACAGAAGCTAACTCTCTAGCAATTCTCTTCATAATCCTAGTTGTGAGAGCTCCTTCATTCTTGACTCTCTCATCACTTGGAGATATTTTTACTTTAAAAGCCTTACAAATGCTTATGATGAGAGAGGGGAAAAACAAGGCAGCAGACTTTTGTTTCTTCATGGCATTTGTTTCTTTGTGGCATACTCTCTAATTTCTTTTTCTATAATCTTCCCAACATCGATTTTAAATGTGAATCTTTCACATTTAAAATCTTTCACAATAGAATACATCAGTATAAGCCTTTCCTAAGACACAGTGATAGTGTATGTGGTGAGCATCAATCTAGATTTCAAAAATTTTACCCATACCTTGGCAGTGAGTTTCAAATTTATCCTATTGACTACCTTATCCTTTTTATTTACCCACTCACTACTTTTTATAGTTAGGATTTTTAGCACTTCATTCATGCTTTCAATAAGTCTAATATATTCATAATCAATAGCATGGGATAATTCATAAAAAAATATTTATTACTTTAAAGTCTAGGAGGATTTGAACTTGTTTCACCCAGATGTTGTGCTGGTCTTGCTGTAGCATGTTGGAGTAGAATTCTTTGACAATTGGCATCACTGATTCTTAAGGGTGAGGACAAAATTTGACCCAACCTTACTTTGCTGCAATTGTGAAGATGGTGTTAATTATCCAGGTTGATTGCTTGGGAAACTAAAAACCCTTCTCTTCCAGGACCTTTCGTGGTTCAATAAAGTCTTCATATTTTTCCTTAGCTCTATAACTTTAGAAGCGCTCAGGGTCTTTCAATCTTCCAGCCTTTGTCTTAATATTCGGCATTGTTATAACACTGAAACGAGTTTGGTGAGTGTGTATAATTAAGAATTAGAGAGAAAGTGTGTGTGTGATTGTAGAAGTTAATTGAAGAAGAAAGAGTGATGGTGAATGGTTAATAATGATAATATTGATTTATAGTAGTAAGGGAAGTAAAGATAGAGAATTGCGCTATTGATGTTAAGGATTTTCTCTCCATTTTTTGAATTTAGACGTTGTTGGCTACTGGTGTCAACCTAATTGTCATCAAAGGTAAAATTCTTTGTTTTATAGTTTGAAACTGTTATGTGGCTTTTTACTGACATGAATGCTTTGACATGAGATAAATTAATATGGCATAATCGTTGTGTGCACAGTCATCCAAGAACTATTCATTTTCTCTGATGCTGTAAGTGATGCTGCAGTATTAACACTGTCCAATTCTCTTGCCCATCCAAGGTTTGCATTCAAATTTTTTGTGCCCAATTTTTGATTAAAGACAATAAAACACAAAATAAAACAAAGAATTTAAATTAAAACACAAAGGTCAGTTTCGTAAATTTGAAAAAAAAAAACTAATTGGGTTGTCTCCCAACTTAGTACGTGGTTTTAGGTCCTTCAGTCTGACCTTCGTTGTTTTATCAAGCTAGATCCTTCAAGAACAGATCCTCCTTTGGGTTAGTCATAGCAGTTTCTATGTAATGCTTAAATCTTTGCCCATTTACCTTGAATTTATGACCTGTCCTTTCATCTTGAAGGTCAACAGCTCTATAAAAATAAATTTTGATGAGTTTAAAGGGTCCTGACCATCTAGACTTTAACTTTCCAGGGAAGAGTTTTAGTCTCGAGTTGTAAAGAAAGACTTGTTGGTCTGGAATGAACTCCCTTTTTTGGATTTGCTTGTCATGCTATTGCTTGGTTTTCTCATTGTAGATTCTTGCATTGTCATAGGAGAATAACCTCAACTCATCTAGCTCACAAAGTTGTAACTACCTCTGCTCTACTGCAGCATTCATGTCCATGTTCAGTTGTTTTACTGCCTAATATGCTTTATGCTCCAGTTTTGCCATAATTAATTCTCTATGGGTACATGCCAAGTGGTGTTGTGTAGTCAGTTCTGTAAGCTCATAAGGAATCATCTAGTCAACTGGATTAGTCCATTTTATTAGGATTCACCACTTTCTCCAAAATCCTTTTTATCTCCCTGTCACACAATTCTCCAGTATTACAGTTGTCTTCAGTTAAAGGCTATAACACTAATATTACTCTTGTATGATCAGAGTGGTGAAGGAATAATGGGTTACTTGGATCTTCATGGCTGAATAATGGGTTACTTGGATCTTCATGGCTGGAGATTGATGATGAAGCTTTTTCTTTGTTTGCCATGGATTGATGACTGTTAAAAAAAAGAAACCAGATTGTTGGAATGAACAGAAGAATTTGGTTATCAGCACCTTTCTCTGATATCATGAAAAGATTTGAATGAAAATTTTATATCTTATTTAGCTATCATATCATGAGTTTATATACAAGATACGAAAGCAGAGGAATGCCGAAATCAAAAACAAGAAAGGAAATAAAATAAAATCATAAAATTATAGAATCAATTCAAATCTCCGTGATTGACTTCGATCTCAATCTTTAAAACCTGGGACATAATATCACACATCAATATAAATAATATGCTTAAATGATCTCATCCAAAATAAATCCAAGAGTAACTAATACCAATATATATTACACATCCATAGTAATCATATCATAATTATACAATCCAAAAAATGAGATAATCAAAATGTCGTAATAGTATCATCTTAATATTCCCTCTAATCCCGTAGTTTAATGCAAGACAGTCCCTGACGTAGCATGAAGAGACACCAATTGATCCTCTTCATCATCCTCTATTTGTTACCTTCTTCATCGGTTTCCTCATCACCTTCCTCTTACAATAAGTAAATCTGTCGTCGTTGACACTTGTGCCTTGGTTCAAAACTCTCGTCGTAATAGTAGCACAACTTCTTATCCCTCGTCTCTTGCATTTCTACTGAAGATATTCTTCTGATTGTAGGAATTTGTCCCACAGAACTTCGTTTCGATTCCACTATAGGGGCTACATGGAGAACATTATCCTTGTTGAAGCCTTGGTCTCTCTGATCATTGCCTCCAAGGTACTCTCTCGTAACAAGGCCAATCCAACTGCTTGAACTACCTTTTTCGGCTGAAACGTGGCTACCTGATTTTTTTATGGCATCTTTTAATCCACTCACAAAGCGTTGCACAAAGAAATCTTCCGGTAATCCTCGAGTTCTGGCCAGTAATGCTTCAAACTGTTCTTGGTAAAGCCTTATTGTTGAAGTCTGCCTCAACTTAGTAAGCTGACTAACTGGATTACCATAGGTACCCGGACCGAACCGTGCAATTAAATCTGTAGAAAATTGCTTCTAACTAGTTTCCACAACAGCCGCCTGATATCCTTGGAGCTACTCTAATCCTTTTCCTTCCAAATTAATGGTTTCCAAACCCCGCCATATTAGATTCTTCCACCTATTTGTGTTTGAAAAACCGTTCACATTGTAGACCGTACCACTAGGATTATCTCCCTTTAATGTTGGAAAATTCAAATTCGAAAATCTCATTTGAGAGTTATACATACCAGAATTGAACCCAGTTTTTGGCCTTGTGGAAATACTACTCGCACTTCTAATAATGTTTTTGAAGCCCCTGATGTGCCCATCATCTGATCAAGTTTGAGATTGATCGCGGCTATCATCTGAGAAAATTCCTTCAATTCCATTGCCTGTTCGTTAGGAGCCTTTTTCAATTGGTGTAACGATTCCTCCAAACATCGCTAATCTATGCTCTACTTCCTCCGTTTACGGTGTCAGATTGCTGCTCTGATACCAACGAAACAGCCAGGAAGAAGAAATTAACACTGATTTTGACTGAAAATTTTGATTTTGTTGATAACTTTTTGACACCCCCTTACACCAACCAAAATGATCATTATAAGCAAGAGCCAAAGAGCCCAACAATGACTAAGCCACAAGTCACGGAAGGAAACAAATCTAAATAATTAAAACAACAATTCAAAACACGTAAAAAATAGCTAATCGAAATAATCCCAAAGTAAAATATTGCCAAAATAAAACGGTCGTAACTCTTGACAAACCGTGGATTGGCTATTAAAGCCATGAATATCTTGGATAAACACTTTACTCACAAAGATATGTTGGGATTATGTGCTTTTTAAAGCATATTAATTAATTTATTTATGATAATATATTTTTTGATTAACAAAACATTTGAAACATTTTTTCAGACATTTTAATTGCATAAATATTTTGAATAAGGTCCATTTAATCATATTATATGTATTTATTGATCATCATATGGATTCACAGAAGACATAAATACAAGTTATCTTATGATTAAATAAATTGAGTTTACATTTAATAAATAGCGTTAGGCGTGTTTATATTTAGACTGTAGTAAATTTATTAAATAATTTATCTTAATCATGTATGAATTTACTAGTGTACTTTGACTACATTGAACTAGATCACATATGAGGTTTAATTAACCTTGGAATAACTGTCAGACTTATTAAATCTCATAGGTATTGATTTTATTGCAATCTCAATCTTGAGTTAATTATAGTTTCATGTTTATAATTGTTGTTACACTTGAGTTATCAATGGGCGCGACATACATTTGTATTCAGGATTACCGGTATCTTAATTGGAGCAATTATGAGCAGTGAGATTATAGATTAACGATATATAATTTGTACAACACATCTCTTGATAAGTTTTTAGTACTTGATCATAGAATTCTCTGGTTAGAGTGTGTCAACATAATAGAAAGCGAGTAAGTGTCAAGGAACAAGATTTAATTTAATTAATTGGACAGTTGAGATATCAGTTTAATTAGCGATGTGGTACAAAGGATTATTCAATAAAGAAATTGATGTGGCATGGGTCAAATTATTATTTGATATTACTATCCTAGGTAGCATACAATTATAGAGGTCAGTTTCAATATTATAATAGAGTAGATTTGAAATTAAATAATCTTTCTAGTTTAATAACATGCCTAATTATTATAGCCACTATTATATGTACCTATATGATCCCCGGGTTAACTCATTTAATTGATTGTACCACTACTGGATTAATAAGCAAGATAACTAACTATTTGGGTTAAAAGCCTAAATATATTATTTGGTGGGAGGCTCCAATTAATATACTTATGTACAAGGGGCTTTGTGTTAGTTTACAGTGTGGTTCCTATAACTATAACAAGTGCAACATCAAAAGTTTTAGGATTTTTATCTTATTTTAATTTAAATCAAATATTTTGATTTAACAGAATTAAAAAAGGAGATAAATAAGGAGCCTAGGGTTTTCTACCAATACAATATAAAAGGCTTTTTTCACCACAAAAAAATGAGAGAAGCCGTAGTATAAAGATCAAGAAAAGAGATATTTTCTCTCTGACTTTGAGAAAAAAATATTTTCTTACTAGTTGCTTTCATTGGTGATAAAGGCGCCCACACATTCAGTGTAGATCAAACTTGAGTTATAACATGGAAGATCATTAGTGATGGATTGTGATCTAACAAGAGAGGTAGTGATAGATCATGACTTGGGAGCTTTAATTGCTACAATAAAAAAGCAAAGGTACAATTTATAGATTATAGTAATTCTATATATTATATGAAAAACGCTTCTATTATTTTCACTGAAAAATGATTTTAAACCTACAAGATACCTTGTCAGCTAGTTTTGAAAATATGTCAACAATTATATCTAGAGGAAAGGCGGCTGCCATTGCTACTGCAAGTTGTTGACATACATAATTTATTTAATGGTTACACAGTTAATATCAGAGAAGTCAGCCTGGTCGACCTCATACTCAGGCTCTAGTCTTTGCTTTGACACAACAGAAGGCAGGTGCTACACCAGAAGTTATTATGGATATATTATCTATCTTTGGATAGGAAGTACATATTCTTATTGATCCTGGATCTACACATTCTTTTGTTTCCTGTAAGTTTGCTAAACATGTAGAGCGAGAGCCTGAACCACTAGATTGTGACTTGGTTGTTAGTACACCTACGGGAGAGTTACTTTTTGCCAAGAGTGTGTATCGAAATTGTGTGATTAGAAATGGGTGAGCATGAATTTGAGACGAATTTGATTGTTATAGATATTCGAGATTTTGATGCTATTTTAGGTATAGATTAGCTTGCATCTCATTATGCTACGGTAGATTGTTTTAAGAAGAAAGTTGTGTTTCATAAGCCTGGGGAAACTATAGTGAAATTTTGTCAAGAGTGTGGCGACTTAATTCTTGGAACATCTCCTATATCTATGGCACCGTACAGGATGGCTCCAGTAGAGTTAAAGGAACTTAAGGTTCAACTACAAGAATTAGTGGATAAAGAGTTTATTAGGCCTAGTTTTTCTCCTTGGGGAGCTCTAGTTTTGTTTGTTAAAAAGAAGGATGGTACCTTCAGACTCTGCATTGACTATCGGTAGTTAAACAAGGTTACGATACGCAATAAATATCCACTTTCGAATATTAATGATTTGTTTGACCAACTACAGGGGGCTAAGATATTTTCTAAGATCGACTTGCGATCGAGATATCATCAGCTTAGAAGTAAAGAGGACAGTGTTCCTAAAACAACATTCAGAACCCGATATGGACATTACGAGTTTTTGGTTATGTCGTTTGGGTTGATTAATGCTCCAGCAACTTTTATAGATCTCATGAATATGGTATTTCACCAGTATTTAGATCGATTCGTAATTGTATTTATCGATGATATTTTGGTGTATTCCCAAAATGAATAAGAGTATACTGATCACTTGTGGATGGTTCTGCAACCTTTGAGAGAAAAATAGCTTTATGCCAAGTTTAGTAAGTAGTGACAGTTTTAGGCCACGTGATATTAGCTGAGGGCATTTATGTCGAACCCCAAAAGATTGAAGCAGTTGTGAAATGGGAACAGCTTACAAATATCACAGAGGTTCGAATTTCCTTGGTTTGGCAGGGTACTATCGTCAATTTGTAGAGGGATTCTCTAAGATTGCTACTCCGCTAATGCAATTAACTAGAAAAAATGCCAAGTTCCAGTGGAATGATGATTGTGAAAAGATTTTTCAAGAACTCAAGGCACATCTTACCTCAGCACCAGTTCTTACACTTCCATCGGGCAAAGAAGGGTTTGTGGTATACAATGATGCTTCCAAGCAAGGGTTGGGTTGCGTGCTAATGCAACATAGGAAAGTAGTGGCTTATGCTTCTAGACAACTTAAGAAGCATGAGTAAAATTACCCAATACATGACATAGAGCTAGCAGCAGTGATGGTTTTTGCACTCAAAATATGGAGACATTATTTGTATGAGATAACTTGTCAAATTTCACTGATCATAAAAGTCTCAAGTATTTGTTTACGCAAAAAGACTTAAATTTGAGACAAAGAAGATGGATGGAGCTAATTAAGGATTATGAATGCACTATTGATTATCATCCATGGAAAGAGAATATGGTGGCTAATGCATTGAGTAGGAAATCTTCTGATTCTATGGCTCATATGCAAGTGGCAAGTATACCTCTGTTGATCGAGTTGAGATCTTTGGGAGTCGAGTTGGATGCCGATAATTGCAGAGCTTAGCCAATTTTTTAGTTAGGCCGACCTTGATTGACAAAATCCATCGGATGCAAGCATAGGACTCCCAAATAATGAAGTTGATAGAGGATGTGCAAAAAGGTTTATAAACCAATTTCATGGTGAGAGATGATGGAGTTTTAGTCATGGATAATAGACTGAATGTACCAGATATTGAGGAGCTAAAGAAGGAGATCGTGGAAGAAGCTCATTGTTCAGCTTATGCGATGCATCCTGGAAGTACGGAGATGTACCCGTGCCTTAAGGGACCATTACTGGTGGCAAGGCATGAAAAGAGAGATTGAATAATTTATTGCTCGATGTTTGGCTTGTCAGCAGGTTAAAGCTGAACATTAGAGACCTGTAGGGTATTCGCAGCCGCTTCCTATTCTTGAGTGGAAATGGGAGCATATTACTATGGACTTTGTATCGGGACATCCGCGTACCCAGTGTGGACACGACAGTGTTTGGGTGGTTGTGGATCGACTTACAAAATCTACTTATTTTCTACCATTCAAAACCACTTATTCAATGGATAAGTTAGGGAGTATTTATGTGGCTGAGATAGTTCTTCTTCATGGAGTACCGGTATCTATTATTTCAGATAAAGATTCTCGATTTACTTCGAAGTTTTGGACCAGATTGCAAAATGCTTTAGGCACGAAGTTGAATTTTAGTACAGCTTTTCATCCTCAAACTGATGGCCAGTCAGAACTTACCATTCAAACTTTAAAAGATATGCTGCGAGCATGCGTTATGGAAATTAAGGGTAATTGAGACATTTATTTACCTTTGATGGAGTTTCCGTACAACAACAGTTATCAAGCTAGTATCAAGATGGCGCTATATGAGGCTTTGTATGGATGGAAATGCAGAACTCCAGTATGTTGGGGTGAAGTTGGTGAGCGAAGTTATTTGGCCCAGAATTGATTTAGTGATACTAATGAGCGGAACTTATTTGGAATAGATTAAAAGTGGTGCAAGATAGACAGAAAAGCTATGCGAATAAGCATATGCGGGAACTTGAATTCAGTGTTGGTGATAGAGTATTCTTACGAATATCTCATTGGAAAGGAGTACTTCACTTTGGGAAGCGCGGGAAGCTCAGTCCACGTTACATTGGGCCATATGAGATCATAGAGCGTATTGGTCAATTGGCTTATCGATTAGCTCTGGCACCTGAGTTGTCTAGAATCCATAATGTTTTTCATATTTCAACGCTTCAAAAGTACATGTATGATCCAAGTCATGTTTTTTCAAAGCAACCGATTCAGTTGAAGGACGATTTGACTTACGAAGAGGAGCCAGTTGAGATATTAGAGGGAAAACACAAAGTGTTGCATTCAAAAACTATCCCTTTGGTAAAAATACTATGGAGGAACCACTTAAGAAAGAAGCTACCTGGGAATCTGAGGACTTGATGCACTCTAAATACCCTTATTTATTTCTACTTGGTGCATAAATTTCGAGGACGAAATTTTTATCAGTGGGGAGGATTGTAACATATGTATTTTTTAATTATATATATGTTAATAATTAAAACAAGAAAGGGTCTATTTGATTTTTTGTGTGTGTATATGAGATGGGAAACAGGTGGGAAATTTCGATTGAAACCTAGAGATAGGGAGTGAACCCGTTTGACCCGACCTAGAACCCCCAAACCCGACCCACCGGTATCTCCCATCTCCGGCCACCTCACCAGCCGAGCAAGGTGTCAAACGAAAGCTTCTGAGTCGGCAGTCAATCTCACACATCCTACGCCGAACCGCGTGAATGCGTCGCTCGAAATTATGCGGGTTTGTCACGGATGAGTCGCCGATTCGAGCAGTTTTGGCCGCGCCTCCAGTTGGAAAAGGTTCCCTACCTCACCATCTTCCATTCCCAACCAGCCACCGGCATTGAGGAGGCCGATTTGTCATCGATTGACCACCGGCGCCATTGAACTCAACTCCACAAGAAGTGTCTAGTCCGAGCTTCCCCATCACCGTTGGGTGAATTCCGATCAACATTGACCGTAGGGGTATTTGGGTAATTTTGTACATAGAGGGTAATTTTGTAATTTCTAACTTTGAGGATGTTTTTGCAATTTGAATTGAGGATGAATTGATAATTTTATAATGTTAAGGATAAATTAGTAAATCATGAATTTAAGGGTTGTCAACAAGTGTAATTTCGTATTGTATTAGTAAATTACGAATACGGGGTTAATATGGTAAGCCGAGAGAATTGAGAGTTGTAATGTTTGAACGAATATTTACTTTAAGCGTTATTTTTGTGACATTAGTTCGAATTATAAATATGGGAAGTAATTATATCGTTTCTTTAAAATAGGTGGATCTACGGACAAAAATCTACCTGTGGGCTTGGGTGATAGCCGAGTCTGAGTTTATCACTGTGAATGGAATATATTAAACCTATTTGTGTATGTTTTCTTTTTATATAGTAAAGCTTGTTCGTCAAATAAGTAATTTAATTGTTTTCATTTAATGGTTCTCCGAAATAAATGTTTTATACGTATGAATATTTTGTTAAGCTATGTATATTCATTTATGTTTCGTATCGACTTTGAATTTGTAAAAGAGATTATTGATTTCGAGTATGATTTAAAGTGTTTTTATGTGGATTTCGAGCATGATTTAAAGTGTATATGATTGATTTTGAGCATGATTTAAAGTGTATACATATTGATTTCGAGCATGATTTTAATTTTATACATGTGTATATAAGTTATGAAAAATCATGAAGCAAATACCCAATCCCTCCAGATAAGATGAGATGAGATGAGATAGTAGGCATTTGGGGCCCGTTTGAGCACTCATAAAGGCTTTGGGCCGTGTGTTTAGGCGCTTTCGCCTTTTGGGGGCATATGCATGCAGATAGATATTGATATATGATGATATTTAAATCTGGGTGGTCCGGACACGATGTCACCAGATAGCGCATCATTGCACGTCCATTGAGATCCGGATATGGATTATGATAATAAGCACGAGATGGCACGTCCCCATCTATCTGTGTAGTTCCAGGCATGATGGTTCTCAAATAGTACATCATTGCTGTCTATTGAGATCCGGATATGACAAGATTATTCCCCGGGTATTTGTTTAAGAATAATTGTATTATTTAGTATTTGATATTTCAATGTGAGATGTTTTTCTTCATTTTGTGGTAGTATCAATTATATTTATATTCAGAATATGATTAAAATGAAATGAATTTTTGCATTAAAATAATTAATTGAGAAAAGTAATTATACAAGCGATGCATTTATTTTTGTAAATATTTTATGTTTCAAAAAAACTACTATCCACTCACTGAGCTCACTGAGTTTTATGCTCACTCTATTTTATTATATTCCCTCCCAGGAGATTTCAGGTACAACCGTTGACCCAGCAACTGTACATATTTGGAGTCATTTTTAGCCACGTGAGGTTGTCTTAGGATATAGATAAATTTTTCTTTTGGTTAATGTATAATCATTCCATTTTGGAATTATACTAGGGGTGTGACATAAAAATTAGGAAACGTGTGTACTATTGGATATTTTACTGAATGAGACTGGTTGAAGTAGTTTGATGCATAATAAACTATTTTAGGATTGCTTGTGTTATAATTGCAGGTTTGAGAATGTTATATGTTTAGAGGAGGTTCTGCCGAAATTTTCGGTAGAATTCTCATGAATAAGATTTTTTTTTTTAATGTTTGAGTTCAGTTTTTTGAAATAGGTCTCCTCTGGGGATGGGGCGGGTCGTTTCCGCTGTCTATTAGGTATTGAGAATTTGTGAGTTAAGGGTGTACAATGGATAAAGTGCTTGGTTTTTGGGAATTAATTAAACTTAGCAACAACCTTGTACAATTAATCTATATTGTTAGTTATTTGCATCACATCTCGTGGATGTAGGTAATTTTACTAAACCACATAAAACTTTGTGTCAACTATAATTGTGTGGTTGTTTATTTTGTCATTCGTATTAAGCTACTGCCGCGAAAATTGACAACAATTGGTATCAAAGCTCTACTGTGAATTCATAGATAGACCACAAAATACAAAATTATGCTTGCTTGTGCATATTATAAAAGAGAAAGGAATTTGGTGCACCAGAAACTTTGATCATTATCCATTCATTGCTTCGCATTCGGGCGTCTACTTTGTCTTCCTGCCTTTCCTCATTTCCTGGAAAAAGACTCGGTATTTATCCGTGGCCCGAGATATGAACCTGCTGAGGGATGCCAATTTACCGGTGAGACTTTGTATCTCCTTGAGGGTACGGGGAGACTTCATCTCCACCACCGCTCTTATCTTTTTCGGATTGGCCTCTATCACTCTATGACTGACCATGAAGCCTAAGAACTTTCCCAAACCAACCCCAAAAGCACACTTCTCCGGGTTTAGTTTCATTCGATACTTTCTTAAGAGTACAAAGGTCTCCTCCAAATGCTTTACATGCTCCTCTGCATCCTTTGACTTGGTGATCATGTCGTCCACATATACATCCATCGTTCGGCCAATCAAAGGCTTGAAGACCTTATTCACCAACCTCTGATATGTTGCCCCCGCGTTCTTTAGGCCGAAGGGCATAACCTTGTAGCAAAACAAACCCTGATTGGTGATGAAGGCTGTGCACTCTCTGTCTGGTCGGTGCATGGGGATTTGGTTATAGCCTGAGAAGGCGTCCATGAAACTAAGCAGCCCGTGGAGTCCACCAGCTGGTCTATCTTCGGCAATGGGAAGCTATCTTTAGGGCAAGCTTTGTTCACGTCTGTGAAGTCCATGCACATTCTCCATTTCCCACTTGCCTTCTTTACCAGCACCACGTTTGAGATCCATTTGGGGTAGGAGACCACTCTTATGAATCCTGCTTTCAGCAGCTTCTCCACCTCGCAGTTGATGGCCTCATATCTCTCTTAGTTGACGCATCTCCTCTTCTGCCTCACTGGCTTAGTGTCTCTCCGTATTGCCAGCCTGTGACACGCAACCTCTGGGTCGATCCCAGGCATATCCTCATGGGTCCAGGCAAATACATCTGCATGTGCTCGCAAACACTCCACCAGCTTTTCTTTTAACTGCTGGCTAATTCCCGAGCCGATCCGGACTTTCTTCTCGGGGTCATCAGCTCTCACCTTAACCTCCTCTAGCTCCTCAGCTGGCTCTTGTCTTCCATTCCTCGACTCTTCCCTTGAGTCCAGTGAGGTTATCTGCATGGTTTCCTTGGCTGCTACATCGTAGCAGCTCCTTGCTACCCAATGGCTACCTTTTACGACCCCACAGCCCCATTCACTCGATACTTCAGGGCCAAACAGTAGGTGGATAGCACGGACTAGCTGATTCTCATAAAAGGCCTCCCCAATATTGTTTGGTAGGGGCTGACTTCGTCCACCACCACGAAGTCCAGCATCATGTTCTTTTCAAAAGACCTCGAGCCCATGGTCACAACTAGTTTGATGATTCCCAGAGGTATCAGCTTCCCTCTCCCGAATCCTTTCAAGGAAGTGCTCGTCTGCTCGAGGCTCGCACTTGCTATTCCCAAATCCTCAAGCGTGGATTTGAAGAGAATGTCCACTGAGCTTCTCGAGTCTACCAATATCCGGTCGACTTCCTTATTGGCAATGCTTGCCTTCACGACTAAGGCATCCTCATGAGGGTACTGCACCCCTTCTTCGTCCTCCTCTGTCCACATGATGGGCACTTGCTATACCTTAGCCTTTTTTGAAGCAGGTGCGGCAAACAGAACCTCTTGGCCGGCAGCGACATATCTGCAATAGTTCTTTCGAGCCTTGTTTGAATTTTCTGCCATCGTGGGCCCTCCTTGAATTACCATCGGCCCTGAGCGGTGGTTCCAAGTCTATTTCATAAGCTCGATCATCTTCCTCTAGTTGTTTCTCGACAACCGGATGTCCTCCTTCAATGAACTCGTTCAAATACCGGTTTCTGACCAGATCTTCCACCTGGTTCTTCAAATCTCGGCATTGTGATGTTGAATGGCTGTGGTCACCGTGGAAGCGGCAGAACCGTCCCTTGTCTCGTTTACTAGCCGACTTGGCCATCGGTGTTGGGGGGCTCAGCAGTCCTCGCTCCTCTGCCATTTGCAGTATCTCTTCGAGAGATACTTTCAACCTTGTGTATTGCCCGTAGGCGAGGCTCTGCTCCACCACCTGTATCGCCCGCCTTGGGAAACTTCCTGGTGGGGGTGGTAACGGACGGTTTGCTCTGTTGTGATTCATCGCAGTCCGCTTGGTAATTAGTTGCGGGATGGGTGGTCGTCATGACTTGTGCCAAGGTCGTCATGACTTTCTGTTTCCCCGAAGGTCCTCCACAACTTGTGCCAACCTACGCACCTCCCCCTCCAGCTTTTCCGCGCGGGAGGTTGGTGCTGTATCCTACAAGTGTTGACGGGACCCCCTTTCTTCCAGGTTTGTTTCTTCCCTCCCGGCAATATTTGGTGCCCTAGGTCTCTGGGCTTCATCCCCCACATGCTCCCGAATGGGAGCGTTCCCACGACTGGACTCAGGGACGTCATTGCATGCTTTCCTCTGTCCCTCTCTGAGCTCTTGCAGTATGGATGTCAGTGTCTCCATTTGTTTCTCCATCCGATCCATTCTCTCATGGATCTCTCTATTTTGGGCTTCATTGGCCACCTTCCTCAGAGTCACCGACTCCTTCGGGCTTACTCTCCTCCTGCTGTTTCCTCTCATTTTAGCATTGTGTATTCCGAATGGGTTGGGAAATCAGGCTTTTTGAACTGATCCCCACAGACGGCGCCAAAATGTTGATGCTGTTTTTTCTGCGTGCCCTCAAACAGTGCCCAAACCTTCTGCTAGCGGCAAGCTCGAGCTCGAGCAGGACTGCTCTCCAACTTTGGTTCCTCTACCCTTACCGGAACGGAAGTCTCCCAGACCTGTACTCACAGAAAGCAAGGTCAGGGGTCGCTGGGTGTTGTTCCGACGAAAATCCTCCGACACTCAAGTTAGTAATCGGGTTGTTCTTTTTGTATCCCTCTTAGTTAGAGAGACCGGAAGAATGGAAGGGGTCTTTTGTCCCCCCTTTGTAATAATAGATCTCCCCCTCAAAAATCAAAGTGGAGAAGAGAAGGAAGAAGAAGAAAGAACTTGTGCCCCATTTTTTCGAACCCCCGTCATTTACACGTCCGTTTCCTTTTATTCCCTTTTTTCCCGCCCTCTGTTCTTCGGGAGCGGTAGTTCCCGCGTCTATTGTCCCTAGGCCCTCTGACAGCCGGGATTAGCATGATATTCCCTGGGGATGCGTGACTGTCTGGTTGGTATGGATTCACATGGCTTGATCATAGTGTCAGGCATGTGCGCGCGAAATGATGACACTGTGGGGGCGTGTGCCGTCCATCGGTAACAGGGGCCACGCCATATCACATGGGGTGTCGATCAGACACCGATCGGCGCGCTGGATCATCGAAAGGGGGAATTTAATTGTTCTAAGTTAGCAGTGCTCGGATCTTGTCTTCTCTTCGCGTCGTCGCTGGTGTTGCTGGGTCGTGGCTGGGGATCCGAAGATCTCGAGTAGGAGGATGCTCGAGTTTTGACCAACCATAATACACTTCGACCTTGACCAGCTTTGACGAGGCTGTAAATACCTCGAGCAGAAGAGTGAGCTAGGGCTTGACCAGTCTTGGACTCCTCGACCTTGACCATCTTTGACGGGCCGAGCCTTGATGACCTCGAGCAAGCAAAAAGGGCTCGGGGCTCGACCCGTCCTGGATTCCTCGACCTTGACCAGTCTTTGACGGGCCGAGCCTTGAAGACCTCGAGTAAGCAAAAAGGGCTCGAGACTCGACCCGTTCTGGATTCCTCGACCTTGACCAGTCTTTGTGTTAGTGGTCGGGTCCTCTGATCGAGGTGGGTTGACCTCGAGGTCTTTTGCTCGCTCTAGGTGGAACTCGAGGAGAGCTGCTCGATATTACCTAAACACCTTTATCGAGGTCCAACAGAGAAGAGAGTTTCTTACTGTACAATTGTTGATCCTCACTGTTTGTCTTTGTTGGTTTGAGTTCGGTGCAGCTTAACGAACCAAGGATTGGTGATTAAAGCCATGAATACCTCTGATAAACACTTGAATCGACAGAGAGACTACGGGGACAGTTTTGAGAATATGTCAACTATGATATCTTGAGGAAGACCCTCCATTACTTCTTCTGCAAGTTAAGCAAAAACTTTAAGGATTTTAAACTAACTTGGCAGCCGCGGTGATTGTAAAATAGTTGTGTGTGTATATATCTTTGAATAATAAGAATTACAATTTAACGAAAATCTTGAGTCCAATTTAGTTAATGTTAACTTTTCCTTTGTTGGGAAAATTTGTAACCGCACAAGTAATCCTAGCCATATTAGGAGAGCACTATACAACTTGAGACCTTTGTTCCTGTAAATTAGTCCTCACTTGGCATTGGGAAAGAGAATGAATAATGAGTTTATGAGACGTATAATGTGAATCAAAGTGGGTCGTACTTAGAATTAAGAATGATTACTAGAGTTTTCATTTTCATGAACGAGGTGGGAAGAAGAATCTCATTCCCTGAAATGATCATATTACACCCACTTAATTTTGAAATTTTTATTTTATCCTTGGTTATATTATTACTATTATTACCTGTAGTAATTTTATTATAGATATTAATTAAAAGTATTAATATTAACATGAGTAATAATAATAATAATATTAATTACTAATATCAAAATAATTATTACTATTTATTATAATAATAATAATTATGATTATTATTAGCAATAATAATAAGTATTAATTATATTGATTAATAATTATAATAGTAATTACTATTAATAATAATAATTACTACTATTAATATAATAATTATTAACAATATTTATTTTTAATAATAATAATAATCACAATTATTATTACAAATAATGACAATAATCAACTAAGGCCAATTTAGTAATTTGCAGCAATCTATTTTGATTCAAAGTAAAGTAAATAAATCAATGACAATACAATTTATTCTGATTTCGATTTATACAGTTAAAGTAAATAAATAATTCAGATTCCTATTCTCCATTTCGATTCCAACTTATTCTGATTCTATTGCATTCCGATTATTGATTAATAAACGCATTTTAAATAATTTTTTTGGCAATTACTCCTGTTCCAATTACCCCAGCACAGGATCGTTCCCAAAGACTTGATATCGAATGGGCCTGCTAGTGTCAAGATGATACCTATTGATTCAGATAATCTTTGGTTTGCTTACAATCTCGCAGCTGCTGGAGATTCTGTCATGGCCGTTACTGTCAGGAAAGTTGTAAGACAAACGAAATCTGGTGGAAAAGATACAGAATGGGTGAAGCTTAAGTTGGAAATCAAAGCTGATGCTTTGGATTATGACAAGGAAGGATCTGTATTGCGCATTAGCGGAAAGAATATTTTAGAGAATGAACATGTTAAAATTGGAGCCTTCCATACTTAAATATGCAGATTTAACCTGCAACAGCACATGTTAATACTGATCTCTTTATTTTATTTATAATTAGAAAATGCAATTTTGATTTCTTGGTTCAATAATGTTTCAACTACAAACATTGTACGAATATTGTTGTGCAAACTGAGTTGGCATCTTATATTGGTTGGACAAGGGCCCGTACAGTTATTTTCATAACTATTATTTTTCAACAAATCTCTAATTCTCTATGCCATGTAAAAGCTTTTGTGCAAACATAAACATACAGTCTTTGTGGCTGTATCATTATTAATGTTGGTTTTACTCATTAGCTAACAACATGTTGAATGATCAACAGTTTCAATATTATTAATTTAATAAATTTTTGGTGAAGAAATGATAATACTGTGAAAAACTAAGATTGAATAGTATTAATATTAAAATATTTTTCAAAGAATAATACATAAGCTTAGATTGACTATAATCGTTTCTTTCTTATCATTTAATATAAAAAGAATTCGTTTAACATGTTAACTTAATTTTAAATAATTAAAATCAAAATATTGAATTCAGTAGTACATATTTATGCTATTATACCCATTATTGATAGTGTTATACACATTATAAATTCCAAGTTTACAAAAATCTTGAGTAAAAATTTTTATTGTGAAAAATTAGAACCGCACAAGTAATTCTAGCCGAGTTAGGATTTCTAAACTTGAGACTAAATTTTGGTCCTATAAATTAGTCCTGACCGCATGACCCCAACTCATAAAAAACGAAGAAAAAAAAAATTAAAAGTATTAGCTTCTTCGGTTTGTTCAGATAAAAAATCTACAAGAGACACAATTTTTGACGAATGAGTTAGTAGCAATAGATTCTATTCAGTAGATTTTCGGAATAACAAAACTGATGTTGTGGTTGTGGCTAACAAGATGACATCATAAGAATAAGAAGAAAAAAATTACTTCAAAACTTTTCTTATAAAAAATATTCTCTACAAAATACGAATAAATGAATGCGACAATTCATAGTAGCTACCAATTAATTCTTTCTCCTTTTTCTTAATTTGCCTTCCACTTTTCCTGCGCTAACTTCAAGATCCATTGGTCCTAAGCAACATAAGAAATCTTTTAGTTAACTAATGTCGTACCAATTCAAACATACACTAGCAATTATGATTTTCTTTTAATAAATAAAAATAAGATAAAGACGCATAATAAATATATACGAGAGTGAATTAAATTTATACCATCACTTAGGAAGTTTGTGCTGCTATTGGGTGATGTCAAGCTCTCTGCATACGCAGCCAAGACATACTTTCTTAAATCTTCTTAAAAGCCATCAATAACAAAATCTTTACATGACCCATCCTTTGGATTAAATAGTACAAATTTACTGTCTAAAACAGACAAAAATAAATCACTGTCCTTGAGGGACACAAAGGCTGCAATAACCAAATTGAATTGGCCAATGAAGTTCGAGTCCAGGATTCTTCACGCCATATTCTTTCTTAACCCAAAATTCTTTTGGCCACCTTTCTGAATCTGGGACTAAACAAAGACAGTCTCCTATAACTCTAATTGAATATGAACGAATGAATTTATATTCGAATAAATAATCATCAATCATCCTAGGGCAATCAATAGTCTGGTTCTTGATGAGTTTACAAATACCAAAGTGGATAGTTCTGTCGAGATGGATAGCCCAATTATTTTGTATGAAGTCATCAATCATTTTTTCAAAAGTTTTCCAACTGTTATTCCTTAAAGAGAAGACATGTGCACGCCTACTTCTTTTCTTCCACAAGGTTCAGAAACTCTGAAAACCTTGAAGTCATCAATTGACTGAACATAACCTAAGCAATCTAATGATTGAGCATTTCTTTCATTGAAAGGTTCACATTCCTCTGGTACTCTCATGAACTCTCTAGAGGAACAGTTGTATCTGACCAAAACTTCTGTTGATTTCAGTATATCTCAATATAAAATTAATAGGAGATCCAAAAGCGTACATTTTGATCCCTAAATATCCCTAAATGTGGAAGGGCTCATAACAAGATTATATCGCTGGTTTTCACAATGTATTTTCTGGTTTTCACTCTGTATTTTCTAATACATTCTATGTATTTTCTTTATCTCTTATATATGTATTTCAAATATAGTAGGTGTCTTTTTGTAAAAGTTAATAAGAATGATTGAAGTCAACTAAAAGATTTTATAACTCTCAGAGTCCAATTAAGCTCATAAAAGTCATATGTAGCTCTAGATTTTTTTTTTGTTGGGTCTGTCCAGCCCATCACGGGCACCAATTCCAACAATTGCAATTCCAATTTCATAAACAATGGATAAAAACATCAAACCATTGCAAGAACCGTTGATCCAAACATAAGAAATAGATCTTTCTTCAATTTAAAAATCAAGGTGATGTACCATAAGGATTTTACTATCGAGGTCAATATAGAGGAGAGAGTTTCTTGCTAGAGCATTATTCATAGTAGCAAGAACCACTATTTGTCTTCGTTGGTTTTGTGTTTGGTGCATCTTCACAAACCGAATTACCTTACTTAATGTCTAGTATATAAAGGACAGGGGGGAGTAGTTTGCCTTAAGTTTGAATTGTTCAATTTTCTAAAGCAATGACAGCTCTTGCTTTGGACATCATCATTGAGATATTCTCAAAACTGCTGCCGGTCTCTCTACCAATTCAGATGTTTATCAAATTCATCCAGGGTGATGCCCTTAGCGTGTTAAAAATTCGTTTATTGCTATAGTTATTTTATTTTCCCTCGTTAGACTTGTTGAGATTATGTGTTCTTTAAAGCATATTAATTAATTTATTTATGATAAATATATTTTCTGATTAATAAAATATTTGAGACGTTTTTCCAACATCTTAATTGCATAAATATTTTGAATAAGGTCCATTTAATCATATTATATATAGTTATGTGATCATTATATGGATTCATATAAGACATAAATACAAGTGATCTTTTGATTAAATAAATTGAGTTCATAGTTGATAAATAGAGTTGGAAACTCTATTTATGTTTGGACTTTAGTAAATTCATTGAATGATTTGTCTTAATCATGTATGAATTTATTGATGTAGTTTGATTATATTAAACTTGATCACATATGAGATTTAATTAACTTTAAAGTAACTATCAGACTTATTAAATCTCATAGGCATTGAATTTATTGCAATCTCAATCTTGAGTTAATTATAGTTTCATGTTTATGATTGTTGATCTATTTGAGTTACTAACGGGCGTGACATACATGTGTAGTCAAGATTATCCGGTATCTTGGTGGGAGCAATTATGAGCAGTGAGATTATAGATTAACAATATAAAATTTGTACAACACATTTATTGATGGGTTTTCGATACTTGATCATAGAATTATCTGGCTAGAGTATGGCAATATAATTAGTATGTTGAAATTGATCATTAGAGAAAGCCAGTAAGTGTTAAGGAACAAGATGTAATTAAGTTGATTGAACAGTTAAGATATGAATTTAATTAGCGATGTAATACAAAGGATTGTTCAATAAAGAAATCAATGTGGCATGGGTTGAATTATTATTCGAGAACACTATCTTAGATAGCATACAATTATAGAGGTCAGTTCCAATCTTATAGTGGCATAGATTTAGAATTAATTAATCGGGCTAGTTTAATTACATGCCTAATTATTATAGCCACTATTGTATGTACCCATATGATCCTCGGGTTAGCTCATTTAATTGACTGTACTACTACTGGATTAATAAGAAAGATAACTAGGTATTTGGGTTAAAAGCCTAAATATATTATTTAGTGGGAGGTTCCAATTAATATACTTGTGTACAAGGGGCCTTGTGTTATTTTACATGGTAGCTCCCTATAATTATAATAAGTGTAACATCAAAAGTTTTGGGGTTTTAATTTTATTTTAATTTAAATTAATTATTTTGATTTAATAGAATAAAAAAGAAGATAAATAAGGCTTTTTTCTCTACAAAAGAAAAGAGAGAAGCCATAATATACAAATCAAGAAAAGAAATTTTTTTTCTCTGATAGTTGCTTTCAGTGGTGATAAAGGCGCCCACACATCAAGTGCAGATCAAACTTGAGTCATAACTTAGAAGATCATTGGTGACAGATCGTGATCTACTAGGAGAGGTGGTGATAGATCTTGACTTGCGAGCCTTAATTACTACACTGAAAAGCAAAGGTACAATTTTTAGATTATATTAATTTTATATATTGTATGAGAAAGTGACCCTATTATTTTCGCTGCGAAACAATTTTAAAACCTACAAGAACTCCTCTAATAATTAGTTTCCAGCATCTTCTAGCTAAATTCGGTCCTGAGCAAACTAGTGATCCTATCTTAAAAAGAAAAAGAAAAAATATTGGTTCTCAAACAGTGCTTTCCCTATCCCACTAAATAATAAAATACTAATATATTGTCAATTAATCTCTTTTATGAAGAAATAAATTAATTCCATGTCAATAAAAAGCAATTTTGACTTACAAAAGATATGTGAACAAATATGATTTCCGACCACTCATAGCAGTTATACTTTTATCTTTTTCCTTTTTCTTATTTTGCCTTCACTTCTCCAGCATAAAATTCAAGATCCAATACATCTAATTAACTTTATTAAATTATGTTTTAGTAAACTGATGATCAATTCAAACATATAGAGTAGCAATTAAATTTTTAAAAAAAGCGTATACAGTTACTATTCACATATACGATTACTATTCACGTATACGGTACTGTTCACGTGAAACAGTTAGAGCCGATTCTAACTAAGTTAGTTCGTGGTGAAAGCAATGGCGGCAAAATACGAGATTGAGAAGTTCAATGGGAACAATTTATCGTTGTGGAAAATGAAGATGAAAGCTATCCTGAGGAAAAACAATTGCTTGGCAGCAATTGGAGAAAGACCCATAAAGGTAACTGATGATGCTAAGTGGAACGAAATAGACGGTAATGCAATTGCTGATCTACACTTAGCACTGGTAGATGAGGTGTTACCCAGTGTGGCAGAGAAAAAGACAGCCAATGGAGATGTGGACAGGTAAGCCAGCTGATTACTCTCATTTACATGCATTTGGATGTCATGTATATGTAATGTATAATGCCCAAGAAAGAACAAAACTAGATCCAAAATCTAGGAGGTGTATCTTTTTGGGGTATGCTGATGGTGTAAAGGGGTATCGTCTGTGGGATCCCACTGCTCACAAGATTGTTATCAGCAGAGATGTTGTCTTTGTAGAAGATCAATTGCAAAAGAAAGATGGGGATGATAGTACTGTGAAAGAAAAGTGAGAGACTACACCGGTATATGTAGAAAATAGTCAGGAAGATTCAGAGTCTTCTGAAGCAGCACCAGAGCACGAGGAACAAGAACCAGTCGAGTCTGAGGCTCTAGAAGTTCGTCGGTCAACTCGAGAGAGACGACCACCAGCTTGGCACTCAGAGTATGTTATAGAGATCAATGTTGCATATTGTCTTTTAACAGAGGATAGAGAGCCATCAACATTCCATGAAGCTTTAAACAGCTCAGATGTTACTTTGTGGACGGCAGCAATGCAGGAAGAAATTAAAGCTCTACACAAAAACAAGACATGGGAACTTGTGCCATTACCACATGGAAGAAAAGCCATTGGAAACAAATGGGTCTACAAGATCAAACGTGATGGCAATAATCAAGTGGAGCGGTATCGTGCAAGATTGGTAGTAAAGGGATATGCTCAGAAAGAAGGTATTGACTTCAATGAGATCTTTTCTCCACTAGTTAGACTCACGACAGTCAGAGTAGTCTTGGCAATGTGTGCTACATTCGACTTACATCTAGAACAATTAGATGTGAAAACTGCATTTCTTCATGGAGAACTTGAAGAAGAAATTTATATGCTCCAACCAGAAGGTTTTGCTGAAACAGGCAAGGAGAACTTAGTTTGCAAATTAAACAAATCTCTATACGGTCTCAAACAGGCGCCGAGGTGTTGGTATAAGAGATTTGATTCCTTCAAAATGAGCCTTGGATACAACAGACTCAGTTCAGACCATTGTGCTTATTACAAGAGATTTGAGGATAATGATTTTATCATTTTTCTGTTGTATGTTGATGACATGTTGGTCGCAGGCCCCAACAAAGATCAAGTCCAAGAATTAAAGGCACAGTTGGCTAGGGAGTTTGAAATGAAGGAGTTGGGACCAGCAAACAAGATTCTAGGGATGCAAATTCACCGAGACAGAAATAACATGAAGATTTGGCTTTCACAAAAGAATTACTTGAAGAAAATCTTGCGACGCTTCAACATGCAAGATTGTAAGCCAAATTCTACCCCACTTCTTGTTAATTTCAAGTTATCCTCAAGCATGTGTCCTAGCAATGAAGTTGAGAGGAAGGAGATGTCTCGAGTACCATATGCATCAGCAGTGAGAAGTTTGATGTTCGCTATGATCTGTACAAGACCAGACATTGCACAAGCAGTGGGAGCAGTTAGTCGATACATGGCGAATCCTGGTGGAGAACATTGGCAAACAGTGAAGAGGGTTCTAAGATACATCAAAGGAACCTCAGATGTTGCATTATGTTATGGAGGATCAGAATTTACTGTCAGAGACTACGTGGATTCAGATTTCGCAGGTGACCTTGATAAAAGAAAATCCACTACTGGCTATGTGTTTACACTTGCGTGAGGAGTCAGTAAGTCGGGTTTCAAAACCGCAGACTGTTGTGGCTTTATCTACGACAGAGGCAGAATACATGGCAGCTACACAAGCATGCAAGGAAGCTATTTGGATACAAAGGCTACTTAAGGAGCTCGGGCACAAACAAGAGAAAATTCCTGTGTTTTGTGACAGTCAGAGTGCTTTGCATATTGCAAAGAATCCAGCCTTTCATTCCAGAACAAAACATATAGGGGTTCAATATCACTTCGTTCGAGAAGTAGTGGAAGATGGAAGTGTAGATTTACAGAAAATCCATACCAAGGAGAACCTAGCAGATGTTATAACTAAGCCAATCATTACTGACAAGTTTATATGGAGTAGATCCTCGTATGACCTAGCAGAAACGTAAGCAACATGTCAATGGTAAAGCAGAAAGGATAGTGTGGAGATTGATTGGTTCTCAATCAAATCTCCAAGTGGGAGAATGTCAAGGAAGTGGGCACCGCCCATCTAGAAGGGCGGTGCCCAATTCAACACGGCACACAGTGCCGTGTTGAATAAAAAGAAAAATAAAATAAAATAATAAAATAATAATAAAATAATAATGCATAGTAGCCAAAATGCAGCTATAAATTGAGCGCCCATTCCCTCATTTCAATCATCCCAGAAAGTTCATTTCTTCCTGTATTTGAGAGAATTTTGAGAGTTATTGGGTGCAATTGGGATATTGGGAAGTGAGAATAGTTTTCTCCTAATTATAGAGAGAGTATAATTTTTCTCTTCTATTATTAGAGAGAAGTTATTATTTTTCCAGTATAATAAAATTATTACTTTCTGTCTTTGCCCGTGGATGTAGGCTATAAGCCGAACCACGTAATTTCTAGTGTCCGAATTTGTGCTTGCTCTTTATTTTTCTTCTAATCTCACTTAGCTGTGGTTCTACTTCACCCATAAATCTCTTTACATGCCATGCGATCAATCTTGTCGCTTTTCCTTTTCAGCCGTGTAAAGAGTCATTAATTTGGGACGTGGAAATGCCGGTTGGTTTCATTTTCGTAGAATTCCAATTCCACTAAAAGCATGTGCTAGTGTATGTGCTAGTGTCTCTTGCATAAATCCCTTTATTTATAAATAAAAATTGCTAATTTGATGAGTAACCACGTTGTAGTTTTTTCCATTCCTACTGTAACAAACAATTGACAATTGAATCAACAAGATAAAACGCAAGAACAAAAACAGAGGTTTTACTTGGTTCAGCATGAAACCTGCATCTACGGGAGTGACAGATCAAAGATGGCTATATTTTAATATGGAAATTCTACAATGTTATTCTCAAGATTACAACAAAATGTAAATCTAAAAAGAATTCTCAAAATGCCTTAGTAAATCTCAATGGAAATCACTGCTTTTGCCGCTTTTGTCACCAGTTTATACAAAGTTGTAAAATGGTACTAACAGAACTTATCTAACTCTATTGAGCTGGCAATACGACTAACTTGATTCCTACATTTTCACACTAAAGAACATAGGAAAATGCCTTCCGTAGATTGCTTGTATCAAGTCATCATCAGCCCTCAGAGGCATCAATAGAAATACTGTGAGACACCAGCCACTAGCAGATTCTTGGTATCTGGAGCAAGAGATAGCTGGATGAATGCCTAAGTTTGTTGTGCATTCGAAGTTGTGAACTGGCCAAAACTATATCTTCAAATTAGTGTAATTTATAAATGCTTGTAGCTCAACAAAAGCTTATCTGAGCCATGTAACATCCCTAAATATTTTCTTCAGAATAAGAAGATGAGAAATCCTGGAAATTCTGTAGCCAAATTGTATAAGATTTCCCCCATAAAAACATCATTTTCTATACAGAATAGGTTAATAAAAGATTGTTCTTGCCTAAGCAAAGACAGTGGATCAAATAGCTCAAAAAAATTATTTCGTTTCTTTATAGAATAAAATTTAAGGGTAAGAAGCATATAACAGTTGTTGCTAGTGCAACAAAAAATGTACTTGCCATATCTCAACACCAAAATCAATTACAAAGTCAAAAATGTGTTGAGTCCAGAAGGAATACTCTGTGTAATGTTACTAGCGAAAAAGCAAACACATAAAAATGATAAAGAAATAGAAACTAACTGGGGAGTTGGACTTAACAGAAGAAAAATAATCTGAGAAAACTCAGTTATTAAGGGGTGTTGATTTGGCCTCTGCAAATTCTCTTGGGACTCAGTTCCAATTCCTCTCCATCAGATTTGCCAACAGCTGCAGAAGTTCTAATCGTGCTTGCCTGATCATCCAATTTCCTAATTTCGGTACATTCTTCATTACTGCCGGCAGCAAATTTGAGAGTAAAGGTGTTGGATTTGGTCTGGTTCGAATTGGCATATACCGGACACACCCCACAACATTTCACGTTGTAACTACTTCCACAACCGTCAGCGAAGAACTCAAATGAGACATATGTATGGTAGTTAGCATCAGGTAGCTTACCATTCCCGCAGGGTTTAAATCCAAGAATGATATGATCGGAATCTATGAAGTCAAGAATACCAGCCAAATACACATCTTTGGTTGATATCTTATTTATTTCATAGCTGTATCGACAGCTAACATTGAAATAACTCCAATTGTTAGAAGAAAGATTCTTGAACTCTAGAATAGCACATAGAGCAAACCCGATTAAGTTTCCAAAACAATGCCGTGGCAGCTGAAGAGTTATTGAAGATCCTGAACTTTGATTGCTGAACCAGTTTGGAATTTCGCTCCCAGGTACAAAAATGCTGAGCTTCTATAAAATGAAAGTCAATAATTCAGATGTTACAAAGAGGGAGAGAGAGAAAGAGAGAGGATTGAATACCTTTTCATCGAATAGTTTCAGTGATGCAATTGCCATACGCTGAATCATTATTTTTGAATCTGCCAAAATCTTGTTGTATGCTTTTTCGTTCAGTTTCAAGCAATTAGTAAACTTGAACTTAATGGATGACATCTCTTCCGTCCATAATTCATCTACATGGGAGTTTTTAGATGGCTTTTCTAGCATAGATGCATCTCGTTCTTCTAGAAAGGATAGAATCTCTGGCAAAAATTGGAGCCGTTTGCAATTCCTTGCTTCTAAATCTTCAAGAAACAACGGAAGCTCTGGTAACGAGAGAAGCATACTGCAATTGCTCATATCGAGCTTTCTCAGCTGTGAAAGTTGCTTGAAACTTGAAGGTAAACTCTCAAAGTTATTTCCACTTAGATTTAAGCATTGCAGTGAGGATAGACAGCAAAAGTCTTCCAGAATTTCTACTACAGCACAGTTACTTAAATCTATCTCTACCAAAGAAGATAAACCCCTGCATCTTGAGAATGAAAGTGGTTTAAGTTTGTCTGAATCTGTGACAGAGGCTGGTAGTTGAGTAAGGGCTGATCCACCAGCAAAGAAGTGCACCAAAGATTTTAAATCACCAATGTTATCTGGCAGATTCTTAAGTTCAGAGCAACCCTCTAAGGTCAACATTTCAAGCCCTTCTAGATTTGCAAATGAAGATGGCAGCTCCGTAATTGCCGTCCCTGTTAAAGAGAGGTTTTTTAGATGTTCCATTTTCTCCAAGATTTCAGGGAAACTCTCAAGGTTTAAGCAGTCAATAAGAATAAGCTCCTGAAGAGATTTCAGTTTGCAAATGCTAGTTGAAAGCCTCTTCAGCCTTGAGCACCTACTCAAATACAGCCCTTTAAGATTAATTAGGCACTCCACTGATGAGGGAACTTCTTCTATTGCAGTGTCACACAGGTTTAGCATTATTAACTTTCCAGTGATCTGTGGAAACTCTGTGAGATTAACACAAAACGAGAAATCAATAGTTACTGGAGAAACAAAATGAATGTCTCTTGCAAAAGACCTAAGACTTTCACAGCCCCTAAAACACAACATACTGAGATTGTTGAAATTTTGGATTGACGAGGGAACACAAGCCAAGTTTGTACAATTCAAAAGATTTGTTCTCTCAAGATTTGGGGTTTCCGATAAGTCTGGCATTCTAAAGAGATGTCGGGAATGGCAAAGGTCAATGGATTTTAACTTGATAGCTTTCTGTAACACAAAAACAAAAACTAAATTAAATTAGCATCACTTAATTTCACAATTTATATTATAAACTTAAAAACAGAAAATTAATGTTTTAGTTTTTGTACACCATACCTTTTTTCCCTCCCAAATTTGCACAACTTTGCTATAAGGTAAACTTAGCTCAATAAGGTTCTCTAGTTCAAAATCAAAAGGCAGTGTTTTCAAAGAATATCCGTGCCAATGGAGATATCTCAATTTCTCTGGAAGGTCTTCAAGGCCTTGGTCAAGATGCACTTTAGAGCTCATAAATGGAACACCATTACGCTCAGGCATATAGAATTTAAGTAATCTGAGATTTGACATATTTGCAAAGGCTTGAGAACTTAGATGGATGTCTTTCGTTTTGGACAAATCAAGGAATATGCCTTCAATTTTATCGGTCCCCTATTGCACAGGAACAAAGAACGAGTAAGCAAAAAATCTACCAAAAAAATAAAAATAAAAATTTGAAAAGTTAATTAAGAGCATCCTAATTGAAGATAAAATGTGTATTTGTTAACTCTTTTTATTTAACATATAAAAGTCAAATATATAGACTATTACCTGATTTTTCTTTAGAACATGACAGATATCCTCGTGATCCCACAATCTCGTACGTTTGCTAATAGATTTTTGGCGAACAATGGCCTGACCCATTTCTTGCAATAAATCATGCATTTGTAGTCGGTTCTCATCTGAAATTGTAATGAGTGACTTATCAACTATATTATCAAATGGTGTAGGATCGTCTTGTATCCTTGTCACAAAGTCTATATCTTCTCCTTTGAAGAAACATGCGATATCAAGAAATATTTTCTTCTCTTCTGGATTTAGATCATCATAACTGATTTTCAACACATTGTAAATGTTAGGTTCAGAAATCAGTTTCAAGTTCTGCAATTTAACTTTCCATTGTTGTTTGCTCTTTTGATAAAGAGAAGAACCCAACACTTCAAGAGCTAACGGATTGCCTTTGGCATAACTCACTACTTCCTCTAAGATCTCCAGAAGATCATGAGAGCGATTGTTTTGCCTAATGGCTTTTCTACAAAAAAGCTCAAGAGCATTATCATGCTCCAATGGCTTGACCTTATATACATAATTCACTCCACATTTTTCAAGTACTTGTTTATCTCTGGTGGTAATAACGATCCTACTTCCAGGGCTAAATCTATCTACCCCTCCTGCTAAACTTTCCAATTGTGTGAATTCACCATGAACATCATCAAGAACGATCAACACTTTCACCCGTTGGAGCCTTTTCTTGATATTTTGGGGTACAATGAGAGTTTCTATTTTGAGATTTTCTCCCAGTACTTGAGAAATAACCTCATCTCGAACATTTATTACTCCCGTTTTGTTTGATTTTTCTCTGACATTTGCCATGAAGCACTTGCCTTGAAAGTGTCTGGAAATTTGGTGAAAAGCAACACTAGCAATGGTTGTTTTACCGATACCACCCATGCCCCAAATTCCTACAATTCGAACATCATGCGATTCGAGACAGAGCAGTGATTTCATTTCCTCAATTCGTGCATTTAATCCAACGAAGCCATCTAAATCAGTAGAGTCTGACATATCTTCCAATTTCTTGGAAATATCATCAACAATTTTTTCCACAAGTTCTGCGTCATTCCTAGCTAGCAATAAGTGTTGTTAACATATAAATCAATTATGAGTTTTAACGTGCCAAGCTAGGCTATAAAGTATTGAGAATTAAGAGGTACCTGGATTCGGTCGAATCATATCCACATAAATTTGATGCTTCGGTTAGTGCATCCCTCCATTTCTGAACCTTCTTTGGAAAGTTGTTTTCATGGTGAACAAAAGCTTCTCCAAAACTTCCCCTCTGTTTCCGAACATCAGATGGATCTGCTTGGTAGAATACCGGTATAACAATTTGGCCATTCATTTTCTTGCAATCAAGAATCTTGACAAGTTCATTGAGGCACCATTTCGAAGAAACATAGTCTTTTGAGAAGATAACTACGGAAATATCTGATGTTTCGATTGAATTTGAGAGGGTAGGCGAAATCTCATCTCCTTTCTTAAGTTCTTTATCATCAATGAAGAAATGTATTTGTTTCCGATGTAAAGCTGCAGCTAGATGGCTAGCAAAGCCATTACGAGTGTCCTCCCCTCGGAAACTGAGGAATACCTCATATTTGCTTTGAGAAGAAGATGAAGCCATGAAGGAAATTCTGTGATTGAAACAGAGAATTTGAGAGTTGAGAGTAAATGTAAGAGTAAAGTAGAGATGTGAAGTAATTTCCCGCAGGATATTTGCAAATCGTACAAATAAATTAAAAGCTGTATTGTACATGATTATGGTGGGTCCATATGTTTTGTTCTTTGGAAAAGAAAAAAAGGCCCTAAAATTTTGATGGAATCATTAAAGAGAGATCAGAAGTAGGAATACTTATTGTAAAGATTTTCGACAAAGGATGATTATTGATTTTATTCGAGACTATTTAGTTGGACACATGTTGATCAACTAATATAGAGTATTTTTAACACTTTTCCAACTTGAATCGGCCACGAAATAAAAGATTCGGACCTTATAAGTTGATTGAAGGTTTCACTTTCACATTCACTACATTTTGGCGATTAATTTTCTTACGGCTTTCTTACCTTATTTCCTTCAAATTTCTTCTGTTTCACGTGAAAATCTCAATTAATTACGTGGCTCAGCACGAAGTCAATATCCAGGAAACCAACAGAACAGAGATGGGGCTTTATTTTAATCTGTAAATTACACAAGGTACTCACAATATTTCAAGGAATCTAAGTCTGCAAAGCACTTCCAAAATTTCAAGCAAATTTTTGATGAAAATCACAGCTTTTTCCCTTCTGGTTACCAGCAAATACAAAGCTGTAAAAATAGTGCCAATTAACAGAACTAAACTAATTCTATTGAGCTGTCAACAAAACAACACCTTGATTTCTTCATTTTCACAGAAGAAAGCATAAGAAAAAGCCTTCAAACTTATCTATAGCTTCCTGAAGCTCATCATCCGTGCCACTAACAGCTCTCACTAGTGCTGAAATAAAAAGGAAAGTTATTGCCCCAGTAAGAAAGTATAATTGGTCAAAAAGGTTTCTTCTAGCTTGGCTGGTGAATAAAAGATATGATAGTCTTCCCATCTCTACAGAAAATGGTCAAATTAATTGTCATAAAAATGAGCAAGCAAAATGCGAACAGAGGGGAGTGGCAAAGTGTCCTGCATTTCCTATCACGTTGTATCAAGTAAGTGTATCTTTGAGTTGAATGGCCAGTTGTTGTCATAATGTGAACTGAGCTCCATTAAGGGCCAACATTCATCCACATATGCAAAAATCATATGGGACAAAGTTATGATACCTGCTGGTTTGGAAAGAAATTGGTCTATCATGGTTGCATTATGAAAGTAAACAGAGTGATATTTCCTATTCACAGCTGCAATTGGAAGCATTTCTTTGTTCACAGTTAATATTGGAAGCTACAGAGTTTCTTAATTTTGTAAACAACAGATTTTGTTTTATTTTATTTTATTTTTTTAACCGTTAATAAATACCAAGAAGAAATATTAGTTGCAAACGACTAGCACTGCCTTCAATTAATTTTCTTTCTATCATTTTATATTCCATAAATCAAACACAAGATTGAAACACAATAAGGGGTCTAATTATGTAAGCATTCACGCACAAAACTCAAACATATTGAGAGACAAAACTCCGATGAAGGCCCATCGTGCCCACTATTAGAAAGAACGAATAACATTATGAAGCAATGATAAAATAGCCAAATATAGCATCATAAGGCAATTCACAAGCCTGATTGGATACCTGTAGGATCGTTGCTTTGTCGAATTTTGTATTGATGCACCTTATATGATCAGAGGCATTCCTTAAAGAAGGGGTAGTAAAAGTGCATAACTGCATTCATCAGATAACATCAAAAATTCATTTTTCATTAAATAATTTCAACATATTTAACAAAGAGTAAGTATTCTTGCCTCTTTTGCTTTAGAAATCAATTTGTGTGATGCAAAGCTAAACTTCCTCTTCTCCTTCACTGGTCCAATGCCCATTTCGTCCAACGTTGTAATGGACACAAAATGAACACAAGAAATACAAATCTATATAACATGGTTTGCAGCAAGTGTCAAGATCAGAAAACAGATATTAGATTAAAATAAACACATTGAAATGATAAATAAAACATCAATGGACTAGAGCATTGAACTTACAAAAGAAAAGCCAATATGCCACCTCTCTTATTAAAAATATGAGAAAACAAATAACTTTTTCCTCGAGGAGAATTGAATTGGTCTCTGCAAGTTGATTCCACTTCATCCTTGTCAGAAATGACACTCTCAGTAGTTCCAGACATGTCAGCCTTATCAAGAAAGTCATTATGCAATTTCCCATGCTGAGTGCATTCTTCTTCATTGCTGGTGGAAAATTTGAGAGTTGAGGTGTTTGGTTTCGCCCGATTGGGATTTGCATATATTGGAGTCACCCCACAACATTTCACCTTGAAACTACTGTCGTCAATGAAGAAGTCAAATGAAACAGTTGTATGGTGGTCGCCATCTGGTAGCTCCATATTCCAACATTGATCAAATCCCACTATGACATGATCCGAATCAATGGATATGTTGTCAACCAATATAAAAGTGTGATCAAAACCGTACTCATATCTGACGCTTACTTCATAGATTTCACTGCAATGACCTCCCTCTAATTCAATAACAGCACCAAGAGCGAATCCGATGAAGTTTTTGTTACAACAATGCTGTGGCAGTTGAATAGTTATTGAAGATCCTAAAGATTGATTCCTGAACCCGTCTGGAATTTCACTTCCAGGTAAACAAATGCTGAGTGCACATGGTTCATGATATTCCTGTAAACCAATGCAAATTATGATTTCAAATGTAATTGAGAAGAGAGAAAAGGAAAGAGAAAGAGAAAGAGAATTGGGTACCTTTTCATAGAATTGACTCAGCAATGCAATATGAACTCTTTGTTGAAAATATGCCCAAACACATATTTCTTTGAGTTTCAGGCAATTATCAAATTTTAACATCCCTGGATCAGTGAAGCTGATACTTCCATGGGCCTGATTGGATAGTTTTTCCAATATGGATGCACGAAGTTCTTCTAGACATGATGGAATCTCTGGGAAAGATTGTAGCCGCTTGCAATTACTTGCTTCTAATGTACATAGACCAAGTGGAAGCTCTGGTAATGATTGAAGCATGTTGCAATTTATCAGGCAAAGCCGCCTCAGACGAGACAGTTGGCTGATACTCGTAGGTAAACTCTCAAAGTTATTTCCCGCTAAATTTAAGTACTCCAATGATGATAGACAGCAAATATCTTGAGAGATTTCTATTATTCCACATCCACTTAAATATAGCGTTCTTAAAGAAGATAAATTGGATAATGGAGGCAATACAAAACCCCTGCATCCAGACAAGCAAAGTTGTCTAAGTTTGTTTAAATCTGGTATAGAGGATGGTAGCTGAAGAATGGCCGATCTATTTGCATCGAGTATCACCAAAGATTTTAAATTTCCCAAGCTGTCCGGAAAACTACAAAGTTTAGAGCAACCCGTCAACTGCAGCTCCTTAAGACCTTCAAGATTTTCAATTGAAGATGGAAGCTCTTTAATTCCCGACCTATCTAAAGCAAGTTTCTCTAAGAGTTCCATTTTCTCAAAGATTTCAGGGAAATTTTCAAGGTTTGAGCAGTCCAAAAGATAAAGGCAGCTAAGATATTTCAATTTACAAATGCTAGTTGAAACCCTCTTCAGCCGTTTGCAAAACCCCAAATTTAAGTTTTTAAGATTAGGCAGGCACTCAATTGATGATGGAACTTCTTCTATTGGGGTATTAAATAGTTTCAGCTCTACCACATGTCCAGAAATATGTGGAAACTCTGTGAGATTAACACAACCGGAGAAATCAATCTTTATGGGAGATCTAAAATGAATGTTTTGTGGAAAACAACTAAGACTTACGCAGTCCCTCAAAGACAACAAACTAAGGTTGTTGAAATTCTGGATGTAGGAGGGAATGTAAAGCAAGTTTTTGCAATTCCAAAGATTAATTCTCTCTAGATTTGGGGCTTCTGAATGTTTTGGGATCCTAGTGAGATTGTGGGATTGATGGAGATCAATAGATTTTAACTTGAAAGCTTCCTGTAACAAAAGATAGATTTTTATTATATTGAATTAGCATTTAGCACTGATGAATTTTACAATTAATCATATATATTTAAAGAAAAATTAATATTTTTGTGTTGGTTACATCTTACCTTTTCTCCTTCCCAAAGTTGCTCAACTTTACTGTATGGCAAGTTCAATTCAATAAGGTTCTCCAAATCAAAATTTGATGGCAATGTTTTCAAAGGATATTCATGCCAATGGAGATATCTCAGTCCATCTGGAAGACGTTCCAAACCATCATCAAGATGGACTTTAGAGTTCATAATTGGAACACCATCACACTCGGGCATATAGAATTTAAGCAATCTAAGGTCTGAAATTTTTGCAAAGACTAGAGAATTTAGATGTACGTCTCTTATTTTGGACAAATTGAGGAATATGCCTTCAATTGCATCAGTCCCCTTTTAAACAAAAGCAAAAATGAATTAGCATATATTTATAAATAGTAATGATATGCTTGTAAAATTTAAATAGAATATTTGTATCCTAAAAGTGTTAATAAAATACATACATGCATAATTTAGAAGCATACAATCTAGAACCATGCAATCTAGAAATAGCAATTTTTGAATGAAGAAGGCAGAAGAAGAAGATCTAGAAGTTATATTTCAAAGTTTGAATTTAAAATTCAAACTTTGAATTTGGAAAAATAATAAAATAAAATATATATTATTATTATTTTAATATAATGAGGAGAGGAAATGAAGCCTATAAATAGAGACTTTATTTTCCTCTCCAAGCATTCCATCTTCAACATTTCTTTGAGAGTTTAAAGAATTTAATACTCTTGTGGAATTAGTGAGTGAGAGATTGGGTGTTTTGGGGTTATGAGAAATGAGACAAAATATTACAATACTTGTAATTCTCATATCACAATTAAAATATTTTCCTTCTGTCTTCGCATGTGGTCGTAGGCTAAAAGCCGAATCACGTAATTTCTGGTATCTTAGTTTGTGCTTGTTCTTTATTTTCTTTCAATTTCACTTTAGCTGTGGCCTTAATTCACCCATAAATTTCTTAATAGTGGTATCAGAGCCTTGGTTGCATTTTTTGGAATCGGGTTACTCTTCAAGTGAAGTTACTGTTCATGTATACGATTGCTGTTCACATATACGATACTGTTCATGTTAAATAGTGAGAGCTGATCCTAACAAAGATAGTTTGTGGTGAAAATAATGACAACAAAATAATAGATTGAGAAGTTTAACAGGAATAATTTCTCGTTGTGGAAAATGAAAATGAAAGCTATTATGAGAAAAAACAATTGTTTAGTAGCAATTGGAGAAAGACCCATGTAGATAACTGATGATGTCAAGTGGAACGAGATAGACGACAATGCAATTGCTGATCTACACATAGCACTTACAGACGAGGTGTTATCCAGTGTGGCAGAGAAAAAGACAACGAAGAAAATATAGGATACTCTCACAAATTTGTATAAAGCTAAGTCGCTGCACAACAAGATCTTTTTAAAGAGGAGACTCTATACTCTTTGCATGGCGGAATCTACATCAGTGACCGACCATATCAACACCTTGAAGACTCTATTTTCATAACTCATAACGTTGGGTCACAAAATAGAGGAAAATGAACAAGCGTAGCTTTTACTTCAAAGTCTACTAGATTCGTATGATCAACTCATCATCAATCTGATGAACAACAACCCGAGAGACAGTCTAGTTTTCGATGATGTTGCAGCCTCTATCTTAAACGACGAGAGGGAGATCAATAATGAGAGGGAGATCAATGGAAGTGGAAGTGATTAGCTTAAACGACAGACTGGCAATTTCACAGCAAGTGGAAGTGCTATCAATAATGAGAGGGAGATCAATGGAACGTGGCCCCAGTGGGAATCACAATCATGGTAGATCAAAGTCCAGAAGTAAGAAGAATGTGAAATGCTACAAATGGTGGCAAGAAAGGGCATGTGAAAAAAGAGTGTTTGAGCAATTAGAAGAGTGGAGAGGGTAAAGCACCTGAGTCATCAAATGCTCAAGGTTGTTTGGCTAGTAGTTCGGATGATGGCAAAATATTCTATAGCGAGGCAGCAGTTGTTACAGAAGGCAGGAAGTGATTAGCTGACGTCTGACTTATAGACTCAGGAGCAATATGGCACATGACCTCTCGGAGAGAATGGTTCTACACATATGAACCTATCTCAGGAGGATCTGTGTACATGGACGATGACCATACCTTGGAGATCGTTGGTATTGATACTATCAAAATAAATCAAAATAAAAATGTATGGTAGTACAGTTCACATAATTCAGAAGGTACGATTTGTCAAAGGTCTGAAGAAAAATCTATTATCTTTAGGAAAAATAGATAGTCTTGTGTGCAAAGCCCATATTGAAAATGGAATGATAAAAATTATTAGAAGAGCGCTTGTATTAATAAAGGCAGAAAAGATCGGTGCGAATCTATTTATGCTTCAAGGACAAACACTACAAGAAGCTGATGCATGTGTCGCATCAAATGAAGAAGAGGCGATGATGTGGCATCTCAGACTTGGCCACATGTCAGAACAAGGTTTGAAGATTTTCTCTGAGCAAAAGCTGCTTCCGGGACTCAAATCGATAAGTTTATTATTTTGCAAGCAATGTGTTACAAGTAAGCAGCATAGATTAAAGTTTAGCAGATCTCATGCTAGAAATAAATGCAATCTAGACTTAGTTCATTCTGATGTTTGGGAATCATCGGATTTATCCCAATAAGGTGCAAAGTACTTCGTTACTTTTATTGATGATTACTACAGGAGATGTTGGGTGTATCCAATTAAGAAAAAGTCATGTGTTTCTAGTATTCAAGGAATTCAAAGTGCAGGTTGAACTTGAATTCAGAAAAAGGATCAAGTACTTAAGAACAAATAATAGTGGAGAGTATACAGACAATGCATTTCTTGCATACTCTAAGCAAGAAGGTATTCAGAGGCAGTTTATAGCGGCATACACTCCTCAACAAAATGGAGTGGCGGAGTGGATGAGCAGAACTCTTATAGAGAGGATAAAAGCTATATTGAGGATTGCTAGTCTACCTAACTCATTTTGGACTGAAGCAGCCAAAACTGCCTATTATATGATAAATCAGTCTCCATCAACAGCTATTGAGTTAAAGACACCGATGGAGATGTAGACAGGTAAGCCAACTGATTACTCTTATTTACATACATTTGGATGTCTTATGCATGTACTATATAATGCACAAGAAAGAACAAAGCTAGATCTAAAATCTTGGAGGTGTATCTTTTTGGGGTATACTAATGGTGTAAAGGGGTATCGTCTGTGAGATCCCACTGCCCACAAGATTGTCATAAGCAGAGATATTATCTTTGTAGAAGATCATTTGCAAAAGAAAGATGAGGATGATAGTACTGTGAAAGAAAAGTTAGAGACTACTCCGGTATATGTGGAAAATAATCAGGAACATTCAGAGCCTTCTAAAGCAGCACCAGAGCACGAGGAACAATAACCAGTCGAGTCTGAGGCTCTAGAAGTTCATCGGTCAACTCGTGAGAGACGACCACCAACTTGGCATTTAGAGTACGTTACAGAGATCAATGTTGCATATTGTTTTTTAACAGAGGATGGAGAGCCATCAACTTTCCACGAAACTTTAAATAGCTCAGAGGTTACTTTGTGGATGGCAGCAATGCAGGAAGAAATTGAAGTACATGAGAACTTGTGCCACTACCACATGGAAGAAAAGTCATTGGAAACAAATGGGTCTACAAGATCAAACCTGATGGTAATAATCAAGTGGAGCGGTATCATGCAAGATTGGTGGTAAAGGGATATGCTCAGAAAGAAGGTATTGACTTCAATGAGATTTTTCTCCAATAGTCTTGGCAATGTGTGCTACATTTGACCTACATCTAGAACAGTTAGATGTGAAAACTGCATTTCTTCATAGAGAACTTGAAGAAGAGATTTATATGCTCCAACCTAAAGGTTTTACTGAAACAGGCAAAGAGAACTTGGTTTGCAGATTGAACAAATCTCTATACGGCAGACTCAATTCAGACTATTGTGCTGATTACAAGAGATTTGAGGATAATGATTTTATCATTTTGCTATTGTATGTGGACGACATGTTGGTCGCAGGCTCTAACAAAGATCAAATCCAAGAATTAAAGGCACAGTTGGCTAAAGAGTTCAAAATGAAGGACTTGGACCAGCAAACAAGATTCTAGGGATACAAATTCACCGAGACAGAAATAACAGGAAGATTTGACTTTCACAAAAGAATTACTTGAAGAAAATCTTGCGACGCTTCAACATGCAAGATTGTAAGCCAATTTCCACCTCACTTCCTGTTAATTTCAAGTTGTCCTCAAGTATGTGTCCTAGCAATGAAGTGGATAGGAAAGAAATGTCTCGAGTACTGTATGCATCAGCAGTGGAAAGTTTGATGTTCGCTATGATTTGTAAAAGACCAGACATTGCACAAGCAGTGGGAGCTGTTAGTCGATACATGGCGAATCCTGGTGGAGAGCATTGGCAAACAATGAAGATGATTCTAAGATACATCAGAGGAACCTCAGATGTTGCATTATATTATGGAGGGTCAGAATTTACTGTCAGAAGCTACGTGGATTCAAATTTCGCAGGTGACCTTGATAAAAGAAAATCTACTACTGGCGATGTGTTTACACTTGTGGGAGGAGCTATAAGCTGGGTTTCAAAACTACAAACTGTTGTGGCTTTATCCACAATAGAAGCAAAATACATGGCAGCTACACAATCTTGCAAGGAAGCTATTTGGATACAAAGGTTACTTGAGAGCTCGAGCAAAAACAAGAGAAAATTTCTGTATTTTGTGACAGTGAGAGTACTTTGCACATTGCAAAAAATCCAGCCTTTCATTATAGGACAAAACATATAGGGGTTCAATATCACTTCGTTCGAAAAATAGTGGAAGATGGAAGTGTAGATTTACAGAAAATCCATACCAAGGAGAACCTAGCAGATGTTATGACTAAGCCAATTATTACTGACAAGTTTATATGGAGTTGATCTTCTTGTACCCTAGTAGAGACGTAAGCAACATGTCAATAGCGAAGCAGAAAGGATGATGTGAAGATTGATTGGTTCTCAATCAAATCTTCAAGTGGGAGAATGTTAACAAAATACATACATGCTTAATCTAGAAGCATACAATCTAGAACCATGCAATCTAAAAGTAGCAATTTTTGAATGAAGAAGGAAGAAGAAGAAGATCTAAAAGCCATATTTCAAAGTTTGAATTTAGAATTCAAACTTTTAATTTAGAAAAATAATAAAATAAAATATATATTATTATTATTTTAATATAATGAGGAGAGAAATGAAGCCTATAAATAGAGGCTTTATTTCCCTCTCCAAGCATTCCATCTTCAACATTTCTTTGAGAGAAAGGGTATATGTGAGAGTTTAAAGAGATTAATACTTTTGTGGAATTAGTGAGTGAGAGATTGGATGTATTGAGATTCTGAGAAGTGAGCCAAAATATTACAATACTTGTAATCCTCATATCACTAGTAAAATATTTTCTTACTGTCTTCGCCCGTGGACGTAGGCTAAAAGCCGAACCACATAATTTCTGGTGTCCTAGTTTGTGCTTGTTCTTTATTTTCTTCCAATTTCATTTTAGCTATGGTCCTACTTCACCCATAAATTTCCTAACAAAAAGATGCCGCACTTCATGTGTCCTATAATTGAAATCTACTTTCGTTCATGTGATTTCTTTTAATTCAACATCTGTATGGCAAACAAAAAAACACACCCAAAAAACCAAAAAAGAAAAAAAAGGTCTCTTCACTAAATTCAAGACATAAAACTTTAGTCCCTTTTCATTTATAGTCATTTTCTTTATGTTTTCCCTCTTAAACTTTTACCATAAGTTGATAAAACCAACTTCAGTCTTGTGGCAAATCATAAAACTAATTTTTCTACCAGTACTAAGAAATTTGAAATTCACTTAATCTATTTGATGAATGTTTAAAATGTAAAAAATATTTGGTTTTTACATTTCAAGTACTTTTGTCCATACAAATCAATTTTGACTACTTGACAGCTATCTAATACTCGATTTACTGAAAACATGTGTTTGGCTGGAAAATTAGTGTGTCTACGTTAGATAGGCAGATTCTTACCTTATTTTTCTTTAGTACATGATCGATATCCTCATGATCCCACAACCTGCTACGTTTGCCTGGCTCTTTGACGCATTCTTGACGAACAATTTCCCGTCCCATTTCCTGCAATAAATGATGCGTTTGTATCTTGTTGAACCGTGATATTGATACAAGCGACCTTTCAATGAGGACGCTCAATCCATAATGTGCAAAATTAGGATCTTCTAGTATACTTGTCACAAAATCTTTCTCCTCCCCTGCAAAGAAACATGCAATATCGAGAAATATACTCTTCTCTTCTGGCCTTAAGTCATTATAACTGATTTTCAACACATCATAGATGTAAGGGTCAGAAATTCGATTTATTTTCTCCAAAGCTTTTTCCGAATCCGGTTTACTCTTCTGATGAAAGAAAGAACCCAACACTGTAAGTGCTAATGGGTTGCCATTTGCATACTTCAGTACACACTTTGAGACTGCCAGCAGATCATCAGGGCAATGGTTTTCTTTAAAGGCGTAATTACAAAATAGCTCACGGGCTTCATCATATTCTAATCCATTAACCTCATATATGTTAGTGCTATGCACCCCAAAATTATCAAGGATCCACTTATCTCTAGTTGTTATAATAATTCTACTTCCCGGACCAAATCGATCAATCCCGCCAGCTAAATATTGTAATTGCCCAAGTGTATTTACATCATCTAGAACAATTAACACCTTCATCCGTCGGAGCCTTTCTCCAATATATTCAGGAAGATAAGGAGTTCCAATTTTAATGTTTTCTTCAAATATTTTAGAAAGAATTCGATCTCGTAGATACACCAATCCACCTCCATTCTCTGATTCTTCTCTCACGTTTGCTATGAAGCACTTGCCTTCAAATTCCCAAGAAATTAGATTGAAAATAGCTCCAGCAAGTGTTGTTTTCCCTATACCACCCATCCCCCAAATTCCAACAATTCGGAAATCTAGCAATCCAATGCATAACAACGATTTAATTTTCTCAATTCTTGAACTTAGTCCGACCAAGCCTTTAAAATCGCTAGAGATTGATTTTTCTTTCAATTTCTCCAAAATATCATTGATAATTGCCTCTACAAGTTTCGCCTCAGGCCTAGCAGTTGTGAAAGCAAAAGCAAATTAATGATAGTGAGTCGAAATGAGATTGTCTAATCATAGATACATGAATGAGTAAGAGCTACCTGATATTCACGGAATCCCATCCGGATAGGTTTGATGCTTTGGTCAATGCAGCCCTCCACTTCTGAACCTTTTCGGGCATCTTCTTGAACTGTTTTTCATGCTTAATAAAGGCATCCCTGAAACTTCCATTCTGCTTCCGTATATCGGATGGATCTACACGGTGGAAAACTGGCACAACAATTTGGCCAGTCTTGTTCTTGCAATCAAGAATCTCGACAAGTTCATTCAGGCACCATTTTGAAGAAGCATAGTGCTGTGAGAAAATGACTACCGAAATCTTCGAACCTTGGATTGCGTTCAAAAGGGCAAGTGAAATCTCATCTCCTCGTCTAAGCTCTTCATCATCGATGAAGGTTTTGATTTTCTTTCGATACAAAGCAGCGTAGAGATGGCTTGTGAAGTTATCTCGAGTATCCTCCCCTCTGAAACTGAGGAACACATCGTATTTGCAAGAAGAAGGAGAAGAAGCAGTAGAGGAGGATGAGGCCATGAACAAAATTTTGTATGTGAAACAGAGAGAATCTTGAGAGTTGACAGTAGAATGTAGATGTAAGAATAAAGTAAACATTTTCAAGTGCTTGTTGCTTTTCTCTGCTTTTGCTGCTTCCGTTGATTATTTCGGGTCTCTTGGAAAATTCTTGGATATTTCCTGTTTCATATTTTTCTACAATTTTTTCTATCTTATTGATTAAAGCTTACATTTTTCTCTCATCATTTATGGTATTCATTTATTGAGCGGGCCCACTTCACATTCACCTCCGGCTATTAATTCATTGTATATATAAAAAGTATAAATGTTTGAAAATAAAAAATAAACGGTTAATTTTAATGGAGGGAGGTTAATTTTTAAAACAGCAGTGATCTGGTTCGTGTTCGATGGTAGTTGATTTTTTGTGATTTATTTATCAGATAATACTATGACATTTATAATAAATGACTTATTAATTATCGAATTATTTGGATACATATAAATTTTACATCCTAATTTTTTTGAGTATATTTTAATCCTTTTAGAAACATACCATTGAGAACTTACTAAATATTTACAAAACTCTTGTTTCATTGTGAAAAGGTCATACTAATTGAATGAGCTGTTTAAGCACTACAGCATTGTTTAAAAAATATGTATCGTAATAATTAATTAGTCAATTCATTCAGTAATCATACAATTCAGTTAAATTTTTGTGGTGAAACAAAATTCAAATTAAGTAACATCTAACATAGAAACAAATTGTCTACGGTAAGGGAAGTGGAAGTCAAGTCAAGCCATAGAGGCATGACAAAGACAACACAATAATGCAAGAAAGGAGAACTTGCCAGTAGAAAAGCATGTGAAGCAAGAGTACATGGTGGCCCTGCAGAGAAAAGATCCGATCGACAATCCAATAACTTTATTCCTTGATATTTCTTTAGTTGGATTTATGGATTACAAAATTCATCAATTTTGGTTAATATAAGTGGCTTATTAATGATGATATTTAAAAAATCAGCTAATGGAAACTTTGTATAATTACTCTTATTATTGGCAAGATCAGTATTAGCTCTTGTATCACTGTCTGTACGTAGGTACTAGATAAGCAAGCTATATAGATTCTAGTTTAGCTATATACCTCAAATATGTAATAGTTAGCTGCTTAGTTTACTGAGAAATTATAATCAAATTAAAATTCAGATTTTTGAAATAACGGAGTGATTTCTAACCAAGAAAAGATTGTCCACGGTAAGCCAAGTCAAGTCAAGGGCATGCGTAAAGCTAGTACAAGACAACACTGCAATGTAATTGATTCACAAGAAAATAAATCAGTACTATACATGGGTCCCTGAGAGAAAAAGGGAAGCACTTGCTGGCCCGCACAGACTGAAATATCTTTTACGCACTTGGTCTATCCCATTGATGATAAACGCCAGCTCACGAGGGATTAATTTGTCAAGATAAATTAATCTTTATGTTGTTGATTAAAATAAAATCACTGTCCTTGAGGGAAAATAGATTTGTAAATTAAGGGAGCCGATCAGCTGAGTATAAGGAGAGCGACGGCCATGTGTTGCTATGGGACAGCGACGGTGCTCAACTGATAAAAATTTTATAAATTAATTGGAGAAAACAACATTGGAATTCTAAATAACAAGAGATACTTTCTAAAACAACGCTTCTTCGCACTGTTTTAGGAAAACGGCTATCAAACAGTTTACTTTCAAGGAGAAACTTAAACTGTTATAGGAAAAAGCAGCAAATTGTATTTGCATATCTGAATTTTATCTGTACCTCCAACTTACAAGACAACTCTCAAAAGCTCAAAAGCTATCTCCTTCTCAAATGGTGTAACTTTTCAAATTCTTCCACTGGACAGCATAAGATAATAAGACTGCCCAAAATATAATTTTCACCAATAGAACATGATGTAATGAAACAGAGATATTATACATTTGTTAATTGTGAAAACAACAGATTTTTCAAGTTCGTATTTCTTCCAGTAAATCAACACCTACAACCAAAATGTACGTATAAATATGAAAACCAAATGGCCAATCTTTCCATTAATTTCTTTTTAACCAGCTAACTGTCTAGGAATCGAGCGAGGACTATAACACAATTAGGAGGACATTCACAAAACAAACTTATGACATCGAGAGTACATAACAACATTCTACAACACAAGGAGGAAAATACTAAAGGTGGTCAAGCCACAACTCGAAATGGATTCCATGTTAATTTCGGAAAAAACAGAATTTTTTCATTTATGTTAAAAAAAGAAATCCAGCCAATGTATAACAAATAATTACCCACGTACTGTTGAAAAATTCAAATCAAAGCACATGTTCAAAGTTTGGCCAAAATTGTTCAAAGTCAAATTGTTCAAAGTTTAGCTAAAACTTAGGTAATCACCAAACAAACTTTGACAATTTTAAAGGTTTCGTAAAATAGTGCTACCCTGCATTCCTATAAATAGTTATTGTTCTTCATTTGTTAAGGCATCCCATAATTGAGAGTAATTGCAAGTGAAGTAATTGAGAGAGTTGAGAGAGCTTCCACTTGAGTGCTAGGAGAATTCATTTGGGTGTATTGGGGTATTGGGTTTTGTGAGTTTTTCCCAATTTGTAAATTCTCATTTGTTAGTAAAATTATCTTCCAGTCTTTTCCCGTGGATATAGGCTTTACGCCGAACCACGTAAATTATTGTGTCAATTTTCTTTGAAATTGTTTACACAACATTTAAGTTTCTCTACAAGTCACAGTTACCATCAATTGGTAATCTGTTCAACCTGCGCTTCCGCACAACAATTAGTATCAGAGCCGAAGGTTAGTACTTGGGGTATACAATACTATTCATAGATACGGTACTAGATACGACCATTTGTACTTGGAGAACAGTCTATTGTAAGTAGTGTGTATTTTTGCATGTCTAGGAAAGTTCTGTCAACAAGACGATAAGAGTCTAAGGAGTCTGGGTTTTAAGTGGGACCATTGTGACCCCTCCATTCTCCTAGGAACTTTCCTGGTGCATTTATTCAAGCGAAATAAACATCATAGAGACTGTTTTTTAAGTGTGAATAGTTATTGAAGGCACTGATTATTTGAGGTTGAGAAGGATGGCAAAAGCGTCGTCGTCGTCGTCTTCGTCAGCAAGGACTATTGTGACTAATGCAAAGTTTGAATTGGAGAAATTTGATGGTACCAATAATTTTGGTATGTGGCAATGTGAGGTATTGGATGTCTTATGTCAACAAGAGCTGGATCTCGCTCTAGAAGAAAAGCCTGAAAAGATGGATGACAAAGAGTGGACAAAAATCAATAGACAGGCATGTGGTACTATTCGCCTATGTCTGGCTAAAGATCAGAAGTACTTTGTCATGAGGGAGACATCAGCAAAGAAATTGTGGAAGACACTGGAAGAAAAATATATAAAGAAAAGCCTTGAAAACAGGCTTTATATGAAAAATAAACTCTATCGATTCACGTATGCACCTGGTATGTCGATGAATGACCATGTGAACTCATTCAATAAAAATATTAGCGGATTTGCTAAATTTGGATGAGAAATTTGAAGATGAAGATAAGGCATTGTTGCTGTTGAATTCACTTCTTGATGTATATGGCCATTTCACCACCACTTTGCTTCATGGGAAGGACAGTGTCACATTTGATCGTCGTATGTAGTGCAATCGTATAATCGTCGAGACCGAAAAAAGATAAAAAGGATCACGGAGATACAGGCCTGTAAGTATTGACGATGAAGAGGTCGCTCACAAAGTCGCAAACTCGAAAAGGGGCAAGTCTAAAGGTAGGCCTGCCAAAGATGAATGTACTTTTTATCGCAAGAAAGGGCATTGGAAAAAGAATTATCCTAAGTTACAAAAGGGCAAGGCTATTTCTGATGCATGTGTAGCCGAGTATGACGAGGAGTCAGAATTTAGTCTGGTTGGCATGACGTTGACATGTCAATCAGATGAGTGGATTTTGGATTCGGGTTGTACTTATCATATGTGTCCTAATAAGGGCTGGTTTTCTAGCTTCAAGGAGCTAGATGGTGGAGTTGTTTTTATGGGCAATGACAATGCTTGTAAAACCATGGGAATAGGTTCAATCCAATTGAAGAATCATGATGGCTCAATCCAAGTCTTGATAGAAGTTTGCTATGTACCAAGTTTAAAGAAAAATCTCATCTCATTAGGAGTCCTTGAATCCAAAGGGCTTACAATCACTATAAGAGATGGATTCTTGAAGGTAGTAGCTGGTGCACTGACGATGATGAAAGGCATAAGAAGAAATAACTTGTACTATTTCCAAAGGAGTACAATTATTGGATCAGCATCAACAGTTTCGAGAAAGGATGCAGATTCAGAGGCAACCAAGTTGTGGCATATGCATTTGGGACATGCCGGTGAAAAAGCTTTGCAGACTTTGGTTAAGAAAGGCTTATTGAAAGGTGAAAATTCTTGCAAATTGGAATTTTGTGAACATTGTGTTCTGGGCAAGCAAACAAGAGTAAAGTTTGGTTCAGCAATTCACGATACAAAAGGAATTCTGGACTATATTCACAGTGATGTGTGGGGTCCTACTAGAATAGCTTCTTTGGGAGGTATGCACTATTTTGTTACTTTTGTTGATGATTATTCAAGAAAAGTATGGGTGTATTTGATGAAGAACAAAAATGAAGTTTTGAGTATATTCCTGAAATGGAAGAAGATGGTCGAGACTCAGACTGGTCGAAAGGTTAAAAGACTTCGCTCAGATAATGGTGGTGAGTACAAGAATGATCCATTTTTACAAGTATGCCGAGATGAGAGCATTGTGCGACACTTCACCGTTCGAGGTATACTACAACAGAATGGGGTGGCAGAACGCATGAATCGAACTATACTGGAGAAAGTTCGGTGTATGTTGTCCAATGCTGGATTGGGCAAGGAATTTTGGGCTAAGGCTGTTGTATATGCGTGCCATCTGATTAATCGTTTACCATCAGCTGCAATTGAGGGCAAAACACCTACAGAAATGTGGACTGGTAAACCTGCTACTGATTATGATAGTTTACATGTCTTTGGTTCCACTGCTTATTATCATGTAAAGGAATCTAAATTAGACCCAAGAGCGAAGAAAACATTGTTCATGGGTATAACTGGTGGAGTAAAAGGATACCGTTTATGGTGTCCAGATACAAAGAAGATCATTTTCTGTAGAGATGTGACTTTTGATGAATTAGTCATGTTAAAACAAAAGGATTCACAAAAAGATGGCAACACCAGTAGTACTCCGCAGTAGGTGGAGCTTGAAAAGATTAAAGATGATCCAGCTAGTGTTGAAGAGGTAGATGATTCTCAATCAACCGAAGATGAAGAAGATCTTCTGACTCAGGAACCTTTAGAGCAACAAGATTCAATTGCATATAGAAGGCCACGATGAGAGATTCGTAGACCTGCTCGCTTTGTTGATATGGTGGCTTATGCACTTCCAATTGTAGATGGTAATGTTCCTTCCACTTACAGAGAAGTAGTAAGTAGCCCTGAAAATGTACAGTGGAAGCAAGCAATGAATGAAGAAATGCAGTCTCTTAAAAAAAATAGAACTTGGGAGTTAGTTACACTGCCTAAAGACAAAAAGGCAATTGGGTGCAAATGGGTATATGCAAAAAAGAAAGGATTTCCTCGTAAGGATAAAATTCGATACAAGGCTAGATTGGTAGCGAAGCATTACGCTCAGAAAGAAGGAATAGACTACAATGAGGTATTTTCTCCATTTGTGAAACGTTCGTCTATTCGGATTTTGCTAGCCATTGTTGCGCAATATGATCTTGAGCTAGTTCAACTTGATGTGAAAACTGCGTTCTTACACGGTGATTTGGAAGAGGAAATCTACATGACTCAGCCAGATGGATTTAGAGTTGCTGGAAAAGAAAATTGGGTTTGCAAACTGACAAAGTCACTTTATGGATTGAAACAATCTCCAAGGCAGTGGTACAATCGATTTGATCGGTTTATGAAAGGGCAAAGGTATACAAGAAATAAATTTGATCATTAATTGTATTTTCGCAAGCTACAAGAAGGATCTTTCATATATTTACTCTTGTATGTCGATGATATGCTAATAGCATCTAAGAACAAAGATGAGATTGAGAAGTTTACAACTCAACTCAATCAAGAATTTGAGATGAAAGATCTAGGTGAAGCTAAGAAGATTCTTGGCATGGAGATATGCAGAGATAGAGCTCGTGGTAAAATCAGCTTGTCTCAGAAGCAATATTTGAAGAAGGTATTACAATAGTTTGGCATGAATGATCAGACAAAATCTGTCAGTACCCCATTGGCTTCTCATTTCAAGCTTTCTGCACAACTATCTCCTTCAACAGATGAGGAACAAGAATATATGTTGCAAGTTCTGTATTCAAATACAGTTGGTAGCTTGATGTATGCAATGGTGTGTACAAAGCCTGACATTTCACAAGCAGTTAGTATGGTGAGCAGGTATATGCATAATCCTGGTAAAGGACATTGGCAAGCTGTGAAATGGATTCTACGGTACATTCAGAAAACCATTGATGTTGGTTTACTATTTGAACAAAATGACACACTTGGTCAAGGTATGATTGGGTACGTTGATTCTAATTATGCCGGTGATATAGACAAACAACGATCAACCATCGGATATGTATTTACTCTTGCTAGAGGGCCAATTAGTTAGAAGTCTACACTATAGTCTACAGTTGCACTGTCAACCACAGAGGCCGAGTATATGGCAATTACGAAGGCTATTAAAGAGGTTGTTTGGTTACAAGGCTTGCTTGGAAACTTGGGATTGATCCAGGAGCATGTTAACTTGTATTGTGACAGTCAAAGTGCTATTCACTTAGCAAAGAATCAAGACTGTAGAGAATCCCGCAGATATGTTGACCAAAGTGGTGACAACGATCAAGCTTGAGCATTGTCTAAACTTGATCAATATTCTGAAAGTTTAAAACAGTGAGAAAGGTAGAGATTGGAAGATCATTTTATATACAAGGAAGTTTAGTAATATTTTGAACTACGGTTGGATTAATCATAAATTTTGGGTACGTACGCAGTCACAAAGATGTAGCCACTTTGGGAATGATGGTTAGTTGGTAGTTGGCTCAGATTTGGATAAATCTTCACCGAGGTGGAGAATTGTTGAAAAATTCAAATCAAAGCACATGTTCCAAGTTTGGCCAAAATTGTTCAAAACCAAATTGTTCCAAGTTTGGCAAAGCACATGTTCAAAGTTTGGCCAAAATTGTTCAAAGCCAAATTGTTCAAAGTTTGGCTAAAAATTAGGTAATTACCAAATAAACTTTGACAATTTTAAAGGTTTGGTGAAATAGTGCTACCATGCATTCCTATAAATAGCTATTGTTCTTCATTTGTTAAGGCATCCCATAATTGAAAGCAATTGCAAGTGAAGCAATTGAGAGAGTTGAGAGAGCTTCCACTTGAGTGCTAGGAGAATTCATTTGGGTGTATTGGGGTATTGGGTTTTGTGAGTTTTTCTCAATTTGTAAATTCTCATTTTTTAGTAAAATTATCTTCCAGTCTTTGTCCATGGATGTAGGCTTTATGTCGAACCACGTAAATTATTGTATCAATTTTCTTTGAAATTGTTTACACCACATTTAAGTTTCTCTAGAAGTCACAGTTACCATCAATTGGTAATCTGCTCAACCTGCGCTTCCGCACAACACGTACATCATGCTCACAGTACAAATGTAACACCTGTGCTTGTGATATAAGCCCAAACGTGGCTTATTGATTACAACCACCCAACTGTTTGCTTGATTGATTGCACCTGCAAACTTTACTAATTTGCTTGTATGCTAGCTTAGATTTGGTGGCTATATAAAGTGCAAAATATTGAGAGCTGCTTCATTTTATCAATTTGAAGTTGAGAGCAAAACAGAGAGAAGAAAGAAAAGAAACCGGGAGAAAGAAAGAGAAAGATAAAAGAAAAAGGTGAAAATTAAAATAGGAGAGGAGAAAAGTTACAGGGATTGGACATGTATATTTATGTCCAGTAAATACGTGGGTAACATAAAGTATGAATAATTATATTACAGTTTTCATCATCTGTATTAGTTTTTATATCATATGTATTAGTTTTATAGCAATTTTAATAGTTTAAATTTCTAGTAGGTTTCTGAATGAGGGACAAAGCCTCTTTATATGTTTATAATAAAAATCTGAGACCAATTTTATATATTCATGGATTAAATAATTTAAATTATGTTATGAAGTTTAAATAAGACTATGAGATAGGTAACACATCAATTTCCACATGATTAACCTCAGATCCGACAAAAGGGCGAGGGTGGGTCATGTCAGCAAAAGACGTACAATATAATATAATAGGTTAACAAAACAAGACAAGAGAAAACCTGTAACACCCCAAAATTCACCCATGAATGAAAACACAAGGTTAAAAGTAGAATGAAACCTCACATCATTTATTCTTATTAATAAACTTCAAAATATACAATCATTATTCATAATCCAATTTAGTCATTACATAAAACATTTAAAAAAAGAAAGGTCTCTAAAAAAAAGCCTCTGATCCAAAATTAAATATCTTGCCAAAATTATTCTTTAAACCAACTCCAAAGTTCTACTAAAAATAATCTCTCCATCTAAGTATCCATGCCACATCTCTATTCAATTTGCAAAATATTAGAGGCGAGGGGTGAGCCGTCAACTCAGCAAGCAAATCCATGCACAATATTTGAAAGCATTTGACATGATATCTTTAAACATTTTATATCATCATATAATAACATCTTCATTTAGCATAAGGGATGGATTCATGTAAAAGCATTAAAAATATTAAATCATTTACAAAACATTAAAACATAAATAATGGTAGCTCATGCCTCGTAGTCATCATAATTTATCATTCATGGTATTATATCCCGCATTGTTCATAACATCATTGTGCACAATATAATCATCATACTAGTATGCTGGCCATAGCATTACATAATATCATATCATTAGCATCATATACATCACTACGGACAATGAGCCAAGACATTTTTGAATCCATCTTACATTCTTTTATAAATAATATTTAATTAAGACTTAAAATATTAAGAACCTCTGTTTGATTCTTTAATTCTTTTAGAAAATTATTTAAGAAAACTAATTTCTTAAGAAAATTAAATTTAAATACCTTTTTATAAATTCATTTAAAAAATTTTTTATTTTATAAAATTCAGTTAACAACCTTTAAAATTAGTTTTGTATAAATTTCATTTTAACATAATTTTGATAACATAAACAACAATTTTCATAACATATATCATGCATCGACTTACCTCAACCCTTAGCAATCAACTGTCAAATACCTCAAGAACAAACCAATGAGCTCACCCACGTCCTCTAATCATCATAAAAATATCCTTATCAATATCATCTCCAACCTTAAACATAAATCCAATCATCCTTAATTCATAGGCACTTATACTAGCTCAATACTTGTACATATTCTAGATATGAACATGAGTATCCTATACATGCTGATTTTTAACGACCTATGTACATGTCGGAAAGCCATGAAAATTTACAAAGGTACTGTGAATATACATAGCATTGCATACAAAAATTCATAAAAGTAAGTACAAACGAAAATCAAGTTAGTATATTGACCTTTCATCAAAGTAACAAATTAAACTATCCAGCATTCACCAAAATGACCTTTAACATTTAGTAAATTCATAAAATATTCTCTAGTACTTGAAATAATCCGTTTCTTTCTTCTAATTACGGTAGACTTCAGAAAGCATATAATTAAAATTCATGACTGTTGGACACATAAAACTATTTAAATAGTATTTTATTTCTGAGAACATCTAATCTGTCTAGAAATTTTCAAATTTGCAGACAGAATTTCAAAAATTCATATCTTTTGTTTAACATGCTCGAAAATAGCGATTCTAGTTTTTAAAGACAGAGGAAAGATTGAATTTTCATTATAAAATCCTCACATGGCATTTATTGTTCATAAATTAGCCCAATCTATTACACGGTTTAGCTTCTGCAATTCTGGTAAACAGTTTTGAGATCTGCAGCAGCCGCATGTTATGATTTTTTTTTTTAACCATAATGAATAAAATTACGAAAAATTAAATATGTAGAAATAAGAGACATGCATCTATTGATACAAACATCTCCATAAATTTTGAAGATGTTTGAACTTCCAGAAAAAAAGTTACAGAAGTCAAAACTGCTACTGGAAATCAAAAGTTTCCACCACCAGTGACCCAACTTCGAAAAATCATAACAATTTGCATACTCAGAGATTTCAACACAAAACATATCAATCGAAAGCTTAGAATGTCTAGTGTAATAATATGAAAACAGATTCATGTAGTGTAATAATATGAAAACAGAGTCATTTAATTCTAAATAAAGAAAATGATTTAAAGCATAGAATACAGACTGTTCATATCATCACCTTCAGGTGGCCAGACATTCCAATCCGGAAGAAATGAGATAACTATACGATCTGATTCATTGGTCTGGTTTCGAACATGTTTGGTTTCAAAGGCAGTCTTGGCTTCAAAATGGTAGTCACATCCAACAGTGACGGTTTCGGGCTTAATTTCAACCACAGCACAACGAATAAATTCTATCAAGAATTTGCTACAACAGCTTGGTAATTGAGCAATTATTGCTGATTCTGAAAATTAATACCTGAACTAGTCAGGAATTCCATTTCCAGGTAAGAAAATGCTGATTCCAGGTGCTGTTTCAGATTTATGTAATATGAAAATTATTATTTATGATGTAACAAGAAGAGAGAGTATGAGAGTAAAGAAAGAGAAGAAAATATGTACCTTTTCATAACGTAATCTCAGTGATGATGTTGCCATGTGCTGTAGATAACGCTTGCATCCTCTGTATTACCGCGGCTGCTGGCACAGAGTTAGCCGATGCTTATTCCCTAGATACCGTCATTGCTTCTTCTCCGGAAAAAGAAGTTCACGACCCGTGGGCCTTCTACCTCCACGCGGCATTGCTCCGTCAGGCTTTCGCCTATTGCGAAAAATTCCCCATTGCTGCCTCCCGTAGGAGTCTGGGCCGTGTAATATAGGTATAGGATTCCTGGAATCTGGGAGGAATCCTCTGGATGGGTAGAAAAAGTAAGGTAAGTACGGCTTTGAATGCTTTGCTTATGTACAAAATGAGAAATATTCTAATTGGATGATTGAATCGCTTTTCACTCAGTCATTGAACGATAAATCACTACAAGTGACGGAGATACACGATTTAAATAAGAGAAAAGCCAATATTTAAAAAATATATCGAGAACGACTGGAAAAGTGGAAACAAGAACTTATGTCCCCTTATCAACAAAAGAAAATATAAGCATAAAATACACAAATTATTTTATAAAATTTACAAAGATTTTCTCAACTGACACTACTAGAAAAATGGCCTTTAGTGATACTAAAATAGTGTCACTAATTACTTTTAGTGACACTTATTAATAGTATCAGTGATTTGGGAGTCAGAAAAATACTGACACTTGAATGTGGTGTCAGGAATTACTATTACTATAGTATTACAGATTTTATAACACTATAGTGTCAATAATTACTATTACTATAGTATCACGAGTTAGTAATATCAGTAAAACAATCACTCCAATGAAACTGATACTTTATGATACATTTTAGTATCAATGACTTTTATTAGTTATTATTGTCATTTTAAGTTTTGTCAATCTAATGATATTATTTAAAAAAGAAAATTAGTAAACTGCTAAAATGAACAATTATATATAAAATTTCTAACAAAACATTATGGCTCTTTTGTTTGGCTTTCTTCACCAAACAATCTTAAAAGAGTTTGCTAATTAATTCTGTACACACCCCAAATCATATGGGTTCTTTGACAAAACACCATTACTTTCATACACAAACAAATCAGGCTAAATCTACAAATTTAAGGAAGATTAAAATATTAAAAAAAAAAGAATAAAGATCATCCACATCGATAACGTGACAATAAAGCAGAAGCTAACTCAATCGGTTGTCGGCATCTTTCTACATCATAATTCATAAAATGCTCTTGATCTTTCTTCAAAATCTTGCTTTGTCTGCTATGGAAGTGAGGGTGTGCATGGGACCGATGTGGTCAAGGTGTTTGGTTATGACGTTTACTCGATCGCGAAGTTGATTGCAAGAAGATATGCTTGCTCTTCAATTTCCAAACTTCAATACGACTATAGCACTCGCGAATCGGTGCAACTCTGCTGCAGCTCCTATCGCAGAAATGCAACTGCCGCTTGTGGTGTAGCAAGAACAATCGCAGTCGCTTGTGCTGCAGTTCTCGCTGCAGCAAAAGCATTGCTGCTTTTGGCCTTGTTGATTTCGCAAGGATGGAAGAAAAGGAAAGAAAATTCAAGTAGATAGATACCATGCATTAATGAAGCATACAAAAGCAATAAATTGAAGCGCATGGACTAAGCTTCATCTCAAATAGCTTCCCATAGATATCATGTATATGAAAAATGACTTAAAACTAAAACTAGCTTCAGTGAAAGTTTCTTTTAGGTGTAAATTAGAAAATAAAAAAAGGGCAATGATTTTTCACTCACAGATGCAGCCCCAAAACTAGCCCCCGATCCTGTTGGAGCACCTGCAGTTCCGAAAAAAGGAAAAATAAGTAAAACAAACATTTAACAATAGTAGCCAAAAATAACATCATTGGCTCTTCTTATTACTATAACGCACTAGCTATCAAATAAATAAACCTCGCTACTTTATAATTTGTTTTCTTTTTTTTTAATTCGGATGTATTGATCTAATACTTTATACTGACATCTTGGATGGTAATACTTTGTGTAGACAAGAAAATAATAACATAACTATAAAGAATAACTTAAATTCAACAAGTGTCTATCTCGTCATTTATGAAAACTAACTAGGCTATCCGCCAAGTCATTGAGGCAAAAGCAGCTTCTCGGCTTCAACATCTCACCAGACCTCATGTCATAAATAAACCGAACACAAACAAAATATCGAACAATCATAAAACTTAATATAGAATAAGAAATCAATTCTAGTAAGGAGTTTTGAGGAATGAGGAATTCTATAATCAATCTTGCCGTAATCAAATTCCAAGTCCTCGGTGTATATCTCAAGGTTTTCCAAATTATATGATAATATCCCAAAGAAATGAAAATGGCTACAAAATAACTGAAATTGTGAAAATAGTCAGCCAAAATACAGCATGACAAAAGTAACCCCAGCTGAAAGAAGAATGCTATGTTTCCAACCAACAATCAAATTAAAAAAAATAATAATAAGATAGAATAAAGTAGCTACAGTTGTTGCTGCTACACCACAAGCGATAGGAATCGCAGAACAAGCAACTGCAGTTGTTGCTGCTACACCACAAGCAAGCAGTGCATTTACTCGCAGTAGGAACTGCAGCAGGTTGCACCGATTGCAGGTGCTATAGCTGCTTGTGCTGCAGTTCCTCGCTGCCACAATCAGAATCGCTTCTTGTTCTACGACAGAAGATTGCAGCTGCTGACTGTCATGCTTTCCTTGTCAATATTGAGGTAGTGCTATCTGTAAAATTTTCTTTACTCTCAATCCTTAGTGCAACTAATGTTGCAGATAGCGTAAACTGCAGCTCATCGCTTGTGCTACAGCAAGCAAGAATCGCAGACAATCGCCTTAACAACATCAAAGGGCGGTGCATACTGCTGAAAATTAAAATTTTCCAGCACCAGATCTGTAACTTTGAAAAATCATAACAATTCATGCTTTAAGAATTTTTGAACATGAAACATATCAGCTGAAAGCTCGGAAATCTAGTTTAAAACAATATAATTAGTTTCATATGAGTCTAGGTAAATCAAATGATATTCGAGTGTAATATCCACACTCGCTCCAAAGATCTCGGGATTACTAACAACATCCAAAGGTTTTACAATTTCACATATGATATTGACTTAAATCAATATTAACAATTTTAGAGGATTGAAAACTAATAGAATACAAACAACATAAATATGAGCATAATATTTACTAGTCACCGCAAATAGAAAAAACAAGACCTCATCCACGACTTCATCGAAAGTACTCGAGTTGCCTTATTGAAATACTCCTTGGCCTCATCCCGGTCGGAGTCAAAAAGCATGAGAAGTATGAGCATTTCCCAAACACCACAATGTATCGTGTCTGCTGGGTGTAACCATCAATGCCTCCTCCAGCTTTGAAATTGCATCTGGCACATCTGGCACATCATTAAATTATCTTTTGTTACTCTTCAGAAAAGCAAGCAATCAAAAATAAAATATTATCCAATCGCTGGACTCTTTAGCATCTAGTTTGTACAACGAACATGAACAGGATACACCGTAATGCAGTTCGATGTCAAACAATTGCAGCAATGAATGAACCAATCAACATACCAACCATAAAGCCACAACATCTACGGACAAAAGATTGAACCCATTTACTTCTCTTCTCTTCTCTTCTCTTTTCACATACTTTACCAGCATCCAAACATACAACAAACACAATGCAAAAAACACCCCACGCCCCGTAAATTCATCTCCGAAATTGATAGCGATTCGTTGTTCAGTCGATCACACATCGCTTCCACATACATAATCAAAATTCAAAACAAACAAATGAATCGTTACCTCATCCTTGAGGCTCTTATCAATTTCCGGAGATTCCAAACGCGATTTTCAATAACATTACTCCAAGACTCTTCTTTCTATCAAAAACAAACACAAATGAACTCCAATTTTGAAACAAAAAATTATATTCAAAAAAATTAAAAAATAATAATAATAAAAACAAATTTTACCTTCAGATCAAAACATAGATGAAAACAGAAACACAAAATCTTGAGTCAAGTAATTTCTAGCATAAATTCTAAAAATCGAACCAAAATGAAGCTCACGGTGTGTTTATTGGCTCGAGTAGTATGAGAAATACGAGCGTGATCGTCTCTGATACGAAAGCAACCGAAGAAACAGCCCATGGCTCTCGAAACGGTGACGTCTAGGAACCTCACTACCGATCTGCAAACACGACCGATTTCTCGATGATTCAGACGTCTAGGAACCTCACTTCCTCTCGAAACGGTGACGTCCCACCGCCTTGCTGGACCACCAACGAAACCCTAGCCATCATCAACGCCTACTGTGCCAAGTGGCTCTCTCTCAATCGCGGCAACCTCAGCACCTCCGATTGGGATGCCGTCTCCTCCGCCGTCTCTGAATCCACTCCCGGAGTTAGAGAGAACGAGCATTTCCTCCAACGGGAAAAGCATTGAGAGATGGGTGAGAGTTAGAGAGATCGAGCATTTAGGTTTTTTTATCTTTTTGTTATTATATTTTTGTTTTTTAAATCTTTAAAACAAAAAAATTAAATGAATTCAACATGGCTCAATGGTCTGCGTTTCGAATGTTAAAATTTTAAACTCTAGAAGTCTCAAGTTCGAGTTGCAACTAAAATAACTATTAATAAATTTTTTTTTTTATCTCTGATACTTTAGTGTCAGTGATTATTGATGTTTAATTTACTAATACACTAGTATTAATAACTTCTAATACCTGCTTGTTAATAGGTGCATTTGTTCACAATTACTAATACTTTTTGCTAAGTGTCAGTAAACTAAGTGTCAGTAAATGTCATTTTTCTAGTAGTGTGAGTTAAAAATTTGCCAATTCAACAGTTATTAAAAATTAAAAAGCCAACTTAAATTAGGCTTTAAATTACCTTGTTTCTCGTTAGTACATGACGAACTTCTTCATAATACCAAAACCTTGTTCATTTCACATCATCATCCAACACCTGTTATTGAAGGCCAGAAGATCGATGTTGAAAATTTTAATGGAAAAATTAACTTCAGCAAATGGAGGCTCGAAATTATGGATGTCATTATTCAAATTAATCTCGATCTTATTCTGAAAAATAAAAGACATTTGTATGACAAAGAAACTTGAAATCGTTTGAACAAGAAAGCTTGTAGTCAAATCAAATCTTGGTTGGCCAAAGAGGTGAAATATCTGGTGAAAGATGAAGAGTGTGCAATGACTTTGTGGTGTACATTAGAGGAGAAATACTTGCTGAAAAGTTTAGAAAATTGCCTTCAGGTAATGAGCTAGGTATATGGCTTTTGAATGAAGCATGGGGTGTAAATGCACAACCATGCCTCAAGATTTGAAAAGTTACTTACTGATTTAAAGAATCATGATGAAGATATTAAGGATGAAGTCAAGGCTATGATTCTACTATATTCACGTAAGGAATAATATAGCTATTTTGTGACTTATTTGATATATGAAAAAAGCGTGATAATCTTTTAAGATGTTTGCATAGTATTGACTAATTTAGAAATTCATAATAATGATAAACATTCTGAAAGGGCAACATCTAGAGTAAAAATATAGCTCGAGATTAGTGTGTCTTTTTTCATGAAAAGAGCCATTGGAGGAAAAATTGTTCAAAGGTTCAGAAGAGAGATGGAAGGAAATCGATAGTAGTAAACAAGGGCGTAAAGATGAAGACTCTGATTATTCAGTAAGTATTACGCTTATAGCATATGTGGCTAGTTCGAGCGAGTGGATACTTGATACTGGTGTAGCCTATCATTTGTATCCCATTAGAGAATGGTTTATAGGTTTTCATAAATTAGAATCCGACACATTTGTGATGAGGAATAATTAATCTGTTGGACAATGAGGATATGAACAATTCAGCTCAAAATATTTGATGGAATGGTCAGAGAATTAAAAGAGGTTTGATATGTTCCAGCTTTAAAGAAAAATCTAATTTATGTGGGTGCTCTAGAATCTATAGGCTATAAAGTTACCATTGAAAATGGCACAACGAGTTGACGTTTGGGGCTATAGTGATTCTGTAAGGGGTTCGGGTTCACAATCTGTACTATTTGAAGGGAAGTACAACTAATTAAGCGAATACTACTAAGGCATATAGTGACACTATCAAGCTATGGCATGTACGATGGGGACATGCTAAAGAAAAATCGTTGCAAACCCTAATGAGGCAAAAGCTTCTAAAATGTACCAAAACCTGTAAATTAATGTTCTGTGACCATTAATTAGTAGGCTAGAAAACAATGGTCAAATTTGATACGGCTAATCACGATACTCATGATATCCTTGAATATGCTCATAGCATTATACGGGGACCAACCAAGACTGCATCAATTGGTGAAAGCCATTATTTTATTTCATTTGTTGATGATTTCTCTATATGTGTGTGGGTGTACACTATGAGAGCAAATGATGAGGTTTTTAAGAACTTTTATGAAATGAAAGAAATCGGTGAAGACTCAAATTAGTAGAAAGATCAAAGTATTATGATATGATAATGAGGGTGAATATACTTATGATCCATTCTAGCAAGTATGCAAGTGAAGGTATAAAAAAATATTTTACGTTAAGACATACTCCATAACAAATTGGTCTGGCTGATGAATCATACTTTATTGGAGAAAGTAAGGTGTATATTATCTAATGCTTGTTTAGATAAAAAGTTTTGGGCTGAGGTTGTGAGCTACGTAAGTCATTTAATAAACCGGTTGCCTTTTGCTGTAATTGTAAGTAAAATTTCTATGAGAATGTGGTATGAAAACCATGCACAAGACTATTACTCCATTTTTGTGTTTAGGTAGCCATGCACAAGACTATTACTCCATTTTTGTGTTTAGGTGTCCAGCTTATTATCATGTAAATAATGATAAGCTTGATTCTCGATAAAAAAGCTATCTTTATGGGATTTAAAGGTGAAGTTAAAGGGTACAAGCTTTGGGATCTCGATGATAACAAGTTTGTATATAGCAGAGATGTTACTTTGTATGAAGCTTCTATATTGAATGCTTCAAGTTATCAGCAGGTGGAGTTTGATGCAATGCTATATGTACCAGTTAGTTCTACATCAGAGAAGAGTTCAACTTTTGAGTTAACCCCAAGAGTTGAAGAACATATTATTTCTGTTGATGTCTCAGAAGAATAAAGAACAACTAAAGATGTAAAAGATGAAAATGAGACTATAATAATAAAAGATAGTGATAAAGAAACTTAGATGGCTTATTAAAGACATGGTGGTATCCTATGCACTTCTAGTTATTGATGATGACATCCTCTACGCTTTCAGTGAAGCATTACGTAGTAGTGAAAGTGGTTAGTGGAAGTTAGCCATGGAAGAAGAGATAAAATCTCTTCATCAAAACCAAACTTGAGAACTTGTAGAGTTACCTAAGGAGAAAATGGCTATTGGCAATAAATGGGTCTATACCAATAAGCAAGGATATCTAAATCAATCAACTCTCTAATACAAAGTATAGCTCGTAGCAAAAGGTTTTTCTTAGAAGGAAGGTATTGACTATAATAAAGTTTTCTCTCCAGTCGTAAAACATACTTCTATTCGTATCCTACTTTCATTGCTAGTTGAATATGAGTTAGAGTTAGAGGAGAACATCTATATGACTTAGCCTTATGGTTTCAAATTGTTGAAAAGGAGAATCATGTGTGTAGATGATTAAATCTTTGTATGGACTAAAACAGTCCCCAAAGCAGTGGTACAAGAGATTTGATCAATTTATTTTAGTGTAGAAATTCACCAGAAGTGACCTTGATCACTATGTTTACTTTAGAAGACTACAACATGGAACTTCAAAGAATACATGTGAGATTGAGAGATTAAAAAAACAGTTAGCTTTTGAATTTGGTATGAAAACTTGGGTGATGCACAGAGAATACTTAAAATGGAGATTCATAGAGACAAAAAGAATGAAAGCATATGGTTGACTCAAAACTCTTATTTGAAGAATGCTAGAAAGGTTTAGTATGGATAAATTCAAATTAAGCTCTTCTCCATGTCATTCTTCTCAAGAAGAGTGCGACTACATGGCTCGTGTTTCATATGCTAGTATTGTGGATAGTCTTATATGTGCTATGGTGTACACAACGCCTAATATATCTCAAGCCGTCAGTATGGTTAGTCGATATGTGCACAATCCAGGTAAAGAACATTGGCTTGCAGTAAAATGGATTCTTTGATATCAGTATGGTATAGTTAATGTTGGGTTATTGTCAGAAAGGATTGTGGTCAACAACGTGTTGGGTATGGTAATTCTAATTTCGTCAGAGACGTAGACAATTTAAGATCAACAACGGGGTACGTATTAATATTGGGTGGAGGTCTAGTTAGCTGGAGTTGATTCTACAATCAACAATTACTCTTTCTACTACAAAAGTAGAGTATATAGCAGTAACTAAGGTTGTAAAGGAAGTTATCTGGTTAAAAGGCTTGTTAGGTGATTTAAAGTAATCAAGAGAACATTAAGGTCTTCTGTGATAAACAAAGTGCGATATTTTTTTGAAGGATCAACATATCATGCTCGAACAAAACACATAGATGTGAAATATCATTATGTAAGGGAAGTTATCGAGAGTAGTGTTGTGTTATCGAAGAAGATCAATACCAAAGATAACTCGTCATATATGTTGACAAAGGTAACTTATGGAGTTAAGTTCCAATATTGCTTGAAACTAATTCAAATTCTTCAAATGTATTGAGCTTAGAATTTTTAAATCACAATTGGCTTGATCCCAAATTTTGGGTACGTAGATAATCATAGAGATGCAGCCACTTTAAGGATGATGGTTCATTGGTAGTCGGCTTAAACTCAACAAATTCTTCGAATGTGTTGAATTTGGAATTTTTGAATCACGATTGGCTTAATCCCAAATTTTGGCTATGTAAAGAGTCACAGAGATACAACCACTTTGGGGATGATGGCTCGTTGGTAGTCGGCTTAGATTAAGGCAAATCTTCACTAAGGTGGAGAATTGTTAAGTCAAAAGTTAAATAAGGCTTTTTGACAATTTTGGCCAATATTGTCAAGAACGGTGCCAAACAAATGTTGAAAATGGCAAGTTGAGCATGCTTTGAACCAAATGAAGAGATGGAGCTCTGCCTATAAATAGAAAGAGTTTCTTCATTCCTTAACATCCCAAAAAATTCAGAGCAATTCAAATGAAGAATTGTTGAGAGTAAGCAATTGGAGAATGTGAGCAATTGAGAAATTTTTTTTCTAAGTGTGTGTGAGAGTACATGGTGTATTTAGATTATGGGAAGTGAGGTTTCTTTACTCAAAATTATACTTTAATAATTGTTAATAAAATTATTTTTTTTCTTACTCTCTTAGACATAGGTCTAATTGTGGAACCACATTAAATTTTGTGTCATTTATTTTTATGTAATTATTCAGTGCGCTTGATTCTACATTGTGCGCACAACACTACCCTTTAATTGTCTATTGTACATGGGAGTTTCTGCCTCCTTTCCTCCGGGTTTCCTCTGACTTCCTTGTGGCTTTCTCGTTTACTTCGTTGACTATCTAGAATAGCATCTAACTTCCACTGTAAATCAATGTCAAGTGGAGCACATTAACGACCCGAGAAGACAAAATAATTAATAGCAATAATTGATGACGCCGCAAAAATGCTTCTGTTTCCAATTCTAAGAGCCCAGTTTTGCTGACGGCTGACTCAACGATTTTGCCGAACAATTTCGTGACAATTCTTACAATAAGAAGTGCTAAAATATCAAAATACACGGAAGCTAAACACGAAGCAGCAGAAGAAAATGAGGGTATGAAGGAAATTTGGTGACTGAAACAGAAAAATCTTGGAAGCTTGAACGGAGGGCAGAGCTACTACTATAAAGGCAAGGGGGATATCAGATGCAGGGAATATATTGACCTTTAGATTTAATGTTATCAGAAGAGAAACTAAATTAAGTAATAACTATAGCATATGAGTGATCTATTGCCTGAATGAAAAACCGTTATCATCGCATTTTGATTTCCGTTTACCCTCGTGAAGATGCGAGGTCATTAATGAGTGAATTCTTTAATTAGTGTGTAAGTTTTGAGCTTTCTTAACTTAATAGATACTTTTAAAATTAAGATGACTATAGGCAAATTATATGCTTAAAATAGATAATATCTACTTGATTAGTGAATCGCACGAGCTGTTACCTTAAAATTTTAGTCTACGCTTCTCCATTGCCGTATTCCTTAACCAAAAATCGTGAATTTTACTAGTGAGGCTGAAAGACATTAGAGGCAAGTATACTCTGTTGTAGCTCTAACTTTTATTTTTACTTCAATAGACTTTGGAAAAAGATTTCTAGAATATTAATTAAACAACGGTATATGTATGTGTGACACAATATATACTAGTTGTACACGTTTCTACTTTTGCTTAATTTGCCTTCCACTGCTTCTTCACAAAAATATTCAAAATCCAATTCTCCTAGAACAGCGAAAGATCTCTTAATTAATTCATAATCAGTTCAAATAAAGTAGCAATATTTGTGGCAAAAAAAGTCTAAATCAACTATATGCTAATTGGACAAGCAACTAGGAATTATAATGAATTGAACGAAGCAAATTTTGAGTGAGTTATTCATACCTTCACTTAGGAAGTTTGTTTAGCTGTTAGGTGATGTCTAGCTCTCGGCATATACTTGATGACTGTTGTCTGGTTTGTGTTAATGATTTTGATTATTATGTGCTTGATGCTAGTTGTCCATCTATAATCAATAATAAGGATTATTGTTTGTAAGATAATTCTACAACCCATATGAATAGATGATAAGTTAACTGTCACATTATTTAAATACAAATTTTATATTTCAATTTCATAAATATATCATTACTCTTTTCATAAACGTTATTATATAAAAATTAATCAGATTCCTCAACTCCGATGAAAAATTTTGTTTCATTGTGAAAGATCTTTCTAATTGAATCAACTGTTTGTTTAGGCACTACAAAATTTTTCAAAAAATACGTGTGGTAATAATCAATTAGTTACTTTAATTACGTAATTAAGTTAATTTTTTATTATGAAACAACAAATTAACTTACATCTAACAAAAATGCAAATTGTCGTGGAAGTCAAGTCGAGCCCTTGATATTCTTTTATTCATGAAGTAATTGTTTCTACTGTTAAAAAATATCGATCTATGAATTAGTTGTGCAATAGGGCTGTACAGGTGTTCATGATCCAATAAAAACACTCTATCCAATGAATCTAAATAAACTATTGACTTTAAGTCGCTTGACCTTATGATAGGATCCGATTTTATATAAAATTTAATTACATGGAATTGATTAACAGATTTATCTGTTGAAATCTAATATAATCAATCCAACTTTAGTTAGATTTATCAATTACAAATTTCATCAATATGGGTTAATATATGTGGCTGATTAATGATGGAATATAAAAAATCAACAAATTTGGGGGAAAATATAGTAAAATTAATGTGGTAAGCATAAAACTCAAATGAGTAGATAATAAGTTTTGAAAACAAACTTAAAATAATTATATTATTGGAATACACAATTTTCATCAAACTATATGTACAAATATAAGTAAAATATTTAGACTTTAAATCATCAAGTAACTAGCTTTAAAAAAGAATAGACATGCTATATATAATAATTATAAAAATCATATCAAGAGAGTAAATATATACCTGATTTTAAAAATGTCATTAAACAAATACTTAGAGGAATAATCTTGTCATACCCGAACTTCATATCGACAATTTAATGACGTATTAAAAGTGTACTATCATTGTCCTGATCTGCAACGGATAGATCAATGATGTGCAATCTCATATCTTCTCATATCTCATGATACCACATCCCCCAAAGGACAAAAACACCCAAGCACATGGCCTAAAGCCCTATGTGTGCTCAACGGATCCCAAAGGCCTCTATCTCAACTCATATCTCTATATTGTATCTTCGTAACCAGATATATATAATCGCATCTCTATAACTATCTCTATACTCATCTCTGTGTCTGAAGGAGAAGAATACTATCTAATGATTTTGAAAAAAAATCTTTATACGCATGTACATAAGTATTTTAAACATATATAAATCTAAATTCCTTTTCACTAAAATACTATGATGCATTTATACTCGAAATAAATAAAGAAAACCATTTAATATTTCGTTGAATAACACATCAATTTGCAAATAAAAACTATTTTGAGAAAACTTATATCGAAGCATCATGTTAATTTGTAAACATGCTTTATTTTTCTAATATTAAAATCATAAGAAGAATATAAAGTATAAATTTAATATATTTCACTCATAATGACGATGCTCACTACTAGAAAAATGAGTTTTACTGACATTAAGTTAGTGTCAGTAATTACTTTTACTGAAACTTGTTAATTGTGTCTATGGGTGGGCATCGGTTCGTTCGGTTCGGTTTAGAATAAACTGAAATATTTGGTTCGGTTCAGATTGAAAATTTAAAAAAAACCGAAAGATATTTATAGAAAATAAAAACCGAACCGAAACCGAAAGTTCGGTTAGGCTCGGTTTCAATTTTTCCGATTCGGTTTCAATTTTTCCGTTCGGTTTGAGTTTCAATTTTTCGGTTCTTCTCAACGGTTTGGTTTTTATATTTGTAATACTGTACATCTCATATAAATCTACAAATTTTCAATTTCATCATTCACTAATATTCATTAAAATATACTATTAAGTACTATCACCATCAAATCGTTCATCATAATCACCAAATTAACGTATACAATCCATAACTCCATACTATAAAAATGAAAAAAATATAATCAACCATAACAACCTAGTACAACATAAAAATTAAAAATCATCCTTGCTCCCCTTTTTCACCATCTCCTGCAACTTTAACAGCTTCCAAGTTCCAACATCCACACACCTCTCAACTTAAATCTACACAAATAAAATTGAAATGAGTAAAATAAACATAAATATAACTATAAAAATAATATATTAAATTTGTACAAGTGTTACCTATTATTCTAAAACATCACTTAATTTTCAATTGATCCTCTGTTGCTTGTGCTACTTGTGCTAGTAATGGTCTCACAAATTCTACAAAGAAATAAAATTAATGTATGAAAACAATATTTATAATAATGAACACTACAAATAAATTATTCAAATTCCAAAGTGAACAAATCATGTTATTACCTGTTTCAACAACTTCATAAAATTTAGTTTTTTGCTCGGCTGGTTCTATTATGCGATCTCTAAAAAGAGTTGATTGAAGCCAATTTAGAGTATAAATCAAGGACTCAACTGTTTTAAGAGTCAAAGAACTCCTGAATCGGTCGAGAATGCAACCCCCAGTGCTAAATGTCGATAACGAAGCAACGGTGGAAACTGGAATTACTAAAATATCATTGGCAATTTGAGACAAAATTGGTTATCTATGCCAATTCAAACTCCACCAATTCAAAATATCAAAATTGTCACTCATCATTTCCGTTTTATCTAACAAGTATCTTTCAACTCATTTTGCATCACATATCCATCATGTGTACTTACTTTTATCTTTTTATTTTGTGCTAAAGGATCAAGAGAACTAGAGTCAGCACGTTCACTAATTCCACTAGTTTGAACCATGCAACTAGTCTTAATAACACTGTTTGGATCACTAGAATTGTAGCTTTGATAAAGCTTTATCATTAACTCCTTAAGGTGATTACACAACTCCTCAACCTTCTTAGTTTTATACAAACTATTAAAACACCATATAACAAAGTCCATTTTACATCAAGGAACAAGTACTGCTGCTAATATCATGTTGACCTTCTCTAAATTATCACTCTAATATTTGGCAATTTTTGTTATCATAGGCTTGACCATGTAACTTAGCAAAACATCATCACTATCATTAAGAGACTTCAAATGAATATGAACTTTCTACATCTCATTCAAATAATTATTAGCAGTCACAAATTTAGAATTAATAAATTTCAAGGTCATATCATAAAAGATGAATAGAAGTTTGACTAACCTTCTTGCATTGTCCTAATCTTTTTCCATTGGTGGCGTTACTTTATTCTTTTCGTTCTCGTTCTCATCATTTCCGTAAGCTTCGAACCAGTTAACATAATGAACATCTTCATCTTTTAATCTATTAAATGCTTTTTCAAATTTCAATGCAGATATCAATATTAAGAATGTTGAATTCCACCTAGTCGGCACATCTAACACTATAAACCCATTGTATGAGATCTTTTCTACATCAACACAAGCTTTGAATTTTTGTAACTTCAATGGGGAAGACCTAACGTATTTTACTACATTTTAAACACTATCTATTGATGTCTTCACCACATCCAACCCATCCTTCACATTCAAATTTGATATGTGCGCTGAACATCTCATATGTAAATACGAACCATTTAAAACTAATGAATCTCGACTCCAATTTCCTAACTTCTTCTTCAAATAATTAACCGCTTTTTCATTAGCACTTGCATTGTCCATAGTAATCGTGAACAAACTTTCAATACCCTAATCAATCATACACTGCTCAATGTGCTTCCCAATAGCCTCTTCTTTATAACTAGAAATAGGTGCAAAATTAAATATTCTCTTATGCAACTCCCATTTTTTGTAAACAAAGTGGGTTGTTATCACCATGTAGTTACACATTTGAATTAAAGTATCCGTAGTGATATATATTCTTTGACAACTTGCACTAAACATGCTTTTCAATATCATCTTCTCATTCTCATATAATTGAAAAATATCTCTTGCAATTGTCCTCTACGACAGCACATCAAATTTTGGATAACAAGTAGCCAACCCCCCTCTGCCTCCACAAACTTAAAAGGAAACTCATCTTTAATAATCATCTTTACAAGTGCTTTCCAACAAACCTCTTTATTAAAACTTACAGAAACATGCTTAGCATTACCAAACACCATTTTGACGAGCTAAAGCACTTTCATTTTCATCAATTTTAGGCTTCATTTTTTTATACACAAGACAGCGTATATTCAAATGAGTTCTCAAGCTAGAAGTTTCTTTAATACTTTCACATAATACTCCTTCTTACAATATCTACACTTCACTTTTTCCTCCAGGTAGTTTTAAAAACGATTCCCAAACATCTGATCTCAAAGGTCTACCTCATCTTTCATTTTGAACACCATCCTCAAAATTATCTTTTATAATCTCCTCTACATCATTGTTATTTTCTTCCATCTGCACACAGACCTTACTGTAATCAATGTATAATAAATAAAATAAAATAATTTTAAAAGTTGGTATAATAAAAATGAAAAAGATAATTCTATAAATTGTTAATTAATATTGTTCTCATTTTACAGCAAATTAGTTAGTTAAATCTCGAATACCCTTTAACCCATTTTCAGATTGATATATGGGCATCCAATTTTACAGTTTAGTATCATATAGTCATGCTTATCAATAATTAATTAATTAATCACTTCAATTATCATAATAATAATAAAAAAAGTGCCAGTTCAAAGGAAAAAAAGAGAGATTATAACAAAATTAGAAAATAAAAAAAATTGCAAACCAGAGCATATACTTGGGCTTAGTGATGGAAGCAACAAGTAACAGTAGCAAAAGAAGCAACAGGCAGTAGGCCTTGAACACATGAAGCAATAGGCGCAGGAAGTAGAAGTTACAGGAAGCAGCAGATGCAAGAAGCGAAAGTAGAAGGGGTAGGAAGCAGCAGCAGCAGGTTCAGGAAGCAGCTGCAACAGGCGCAGGGATCAGTAGATGTAGGAAAAGAAATAGCAGGCGTATGAAGCAGTAAACACAGGACGCAGCAACATAAACGATTACTTGGCTGGCTGGCTGGCTGGCAAAGAAAGCAGCAGCAATGACCAATGGGCAATGGCAACAGCAAGCAGCAAGCAACTATGTGGTTTTAGGCTTTTAGCCCTTTTAGGATCAAGTCTAGGGTTCAGCGAATTGTGCAAGTAAAATGCGTATATATAGGTTATTTGAAATTACAAAAATGCCATCATAACGATTTGATTTGGATTTTATAATTTTTAAACCAAAAACCAAACTGAAGTATTTGGTTCTGTTCAGTTTTTATTCATTCGAGTTTTTTATTAAAAAAATACCGAACTAAAAAAAAATCTGTTTTGGTTTAATTTTGCCCACCCCTAATTATGTTAGTAATGCTCGAGTCAGAACAAATTGACACTAATTTTTAGTGTCATTGATTTTAGTGTTCGTAATTCGTGTCACTATAGTATTACTAAAATAATGATACTATAGTGTTAGTATTTGATAATACTTCTTTTGTATCAGTACTTTGTGTCATTATAATATCACAAAAATAATGACACAATGGTGTTAGTATTTGATGATACTATGTGTCAAAAATTTGTGTCACTATAATATCACCAAAATAAGGGCACTAGACTACTAGTATTTAATGATACTATTTACATGTCAGAGATTTATGTCATTTTAAAATATTTAGTATCAGTATTTACTGATGTTATGCTGCTTTTGGTTAATAATATATTTTTATTTTAATTATATTTTTCTTGTTTCTTTTACAAATAAAATAAAACTTGAAAACACAGTTCACATAATAAACATCTCAAATACATCACTTAAATTAACATAATTTAACAACACTGTTTAGGAAAAGAAAAACATAACTACTAAATTAAGTTCTTGACAAGTTCAAACAACAAAGTACTAAATTAAGCTTCAACAAACATTAGCCAATAAGAATAAGCACAAGAATGTCACTGCATATCCATACGTGGCTTCAATTATTTCCACCTACAAGTACATAAAATCAATTAGTACACTACAAAAATAAATCTTGGATTTGGAAGCAAAAATAATGATAAATTACTCATATATTACCTCCCGATTGTGGGCTGTAATCAACTTGGCTACATGTAGCCCATTGATCACGAAGTCATGAGAGTTCTTTCATGGTATGCTTATAAATTCCCTTGAACTTTAATTTCAAAACAATAAGTGATTCACCAAAAATCAAATTGTAAACTATGGCTTTTCACATAATTTCTCTAACAATATGCAGTATACCTATTATTATAAGTACATTTACTTCTAGCATATGAAATACATAAAATATATGGCAAAAACATAAATTATTCTAAAACAGATTTTGCAGTATTCTAAAAATTGCTTTTGATACTTACACTATTTTAAGAATGTTCATATTTGCAACAATGTCTTGAATGTATTTCATCACTTAGTAACCACATTCAAAGTTGCTAGGTTGCTGTGGACATTACAAAATAGAAATTACATAATTTGTTTTTTTGAAATAAGCAACGATTATTTAATTTTGTCTCATTTTACCTTGACCAAGAACCAATGAACGTTGGCCTTTGTATTAGACTTTAAAAACTGATGTATTATAATCCCACTATAAAGAAAAATAAAAGAACATAATCAAAGATACAAATAACAAAGTCAACTGATTCACAATCTGCATCATCTCGTCATTAGGATTACCTTTCCGGAGATCAAGATAATAGATTGTATATCAAAAATAAAAAGTTTTTGAAGACATTGGATTACAAAAAAAATTACAAAATTAATTTACTATTAAAGAACAAGGTTAGCAAAAGAAAAAGATTTTACCTGGGGTGATAACTCTATGAAATGAGAGTTATCATAGCACTCTTAGGGCTTGAATCAATATTACATAGAGAGTAAATAATGCATTTTATTATATTTTTAGTTATATTTTTCATAATTAGTTGTTCTAGTTTATTTTTAATAAATTAATCTTATTTTAAATCATGTGATGCTCTAATTTTTTGAGATTTTACGTGACCAAGAATCTTAAGTTTTGTGGATGGAATGTGCTGAATCAAGTTTAAAGAGATGACAAAAGAATGTGGTTGATGAATAACTAAAGGCAACTCTGGAACACTGTAGTTGCTGTAGCATCTTTGTTACAGTAATCCTGTGACAATGAGATAATCGGGATTTAGGGAATTGTAATGGAAAATTGTGATCTAGAGTTTCCAAAAATAGAAAATTTGCTGCCATATGTCTTTGGTAACTCTAATTCCACATTATAAAAAGGAGCACACATGGAAAGAAAGAGGGAGATTCATCATTAGGGCAAAAGTAACAAAGAAAAACAGAAATTAGGAAGAGATTTGAGGACTGCACAACAAATTGAAGAAAAAAAAAAGAAGAAAATGCAAAGGCTGAGCATAATTTACTTCTTTATCTTCTTTTTATCTTTTTATTTCTTTATGATGATGTATTTGATGGATGAATTTATTTTTATTGTAGTTTTATTAAAAATCCTGAACTAAATTTCATTATAGTTGAATGATAAACATGTTTAATGGTGTTTAACTGATATTTGTGTGTTGTTGCATGTTTGCTGAAGTATTTTATCTTGATTGAATTTATTTTAATTCCTTATTTTGGCTGATCACTCATTTAATAGATACTAACTAAGGAAGATCCTCAAAAGGACTACTTAGTGGAACTAATCAAAATAATACATGGGTTTAGATTGAATTTCCTGAGTTAAGATCTCTTGACTTGAATAGGGATATTCCTGATCTAGAATTAGTAAAGAACTAGACATAAGGGTTCACCTTGTAGTAATTGGAATAAAAAAGCAAGTAATACTATATCTTATATTGGAGTAACAACTGGTCATTATTAGGTTATATATAGATATAAGTTATCCAACAAGTGACAGCTGAGGATACTTTAGGATTCTGCTCACAAAATGTTAATTAGATAAATAATCCAAACCATTAAGTGAGTTTAATCATTTAACTACGCCTTTTTTATTGATTATATATTTGTGTTTGATTTAGGAATTTCTTTACTTCAATTAGTTTATTGCATAATTTAGTTTATTAGGTCTTTAAATTCTTTAAACCATTAATCATCCATTTATTTATTTATTTTGCACAGTTAAGATTGTTGTAGCAAATTAGATAGCATCAATCCCTGTAGAGATGATCTGAATACTCATCAGTATATTACTTATTATGTTCACTTGTGCATTGATACTAATTATTCATAGTGGCAAAGATTAAACCCCAACATGGGTTATATAGGAAAACAATGACCTATCCCAAAGTTGCCAAGCTTAAAAGTTTCAAAATGTATTGAGACCTCTTTTTGAAGCTGACTTTGTTAGATGTAACTTCTCAAAAAGCCCAAACTGAACTAGACTAACACTTCCATTGTTCTTTATCTCCTTATAAAGAGAAAATAAACATATGAAAAGTAAATTTGAATAAAGGAAAACAAAATAATTACTCCAAGATTAATAAAACATAATCTATGTTCTCTTACTTGATCCATGAGTTAATAATGCAATTTGAGACTTCCTTAAACTAGATGATTTCATTATAAATCATTTATCCAAGTGTGTTTCCCAAACTTCACAAAAAATTATTGTATCATACCCAATCTTGATTAATCAAGGCAAGAAATTCTCAATAAATATAGTAAACATGTTCATATACTCACTCCTATCATTCTTTCTTGACTGTCCAGCTGCTCTTGTATTCTTTGCACCTTGCTTAAGATTTTTTGTTGTTAATTTAATGACCAATGGTTCTTTTTTTGGTACTCTCTCATTATAGAGGAACTGTACATCTAATATTTTAGGAGTTAGTTCAGGAGATCTTCTTGGCGTAGGCTTTGAAGTAACTTCAAAGTATAATTTTCTTAGAGTTTGTTGAGGAGTTAGTTGGAAAATTTTGATAGGAGTGTTCTTCATTTTACTCTTCACAGATTTTGGAGTTAACTTCCCCAATGTGAGATCAGCCCATGAAATAATTAAAATATACAAGTATACCATTAGTAGCAATATATGCATATACAAATAGAAATAAAATAATGCCATGTAATATTCCCTCTACAAACCTTTCCTTTTCAAATAGTTTTTGGGGATTGTTAACCAATCTCAAACTCAACATTAATGAAAGGTTTGGGTTTAGGATAATTAGAACTACCAACTTTAATATTGGTATAGGCATTCAACCTTACATTCATATGCTCTAGTTGAACAAACATAAACTCTCTTGATGCATTTTCTTGCCAACTTTGTAGTATTAGGAACATGAAAATACATGGATGGGCGATTATGTCCCACTCCTTGCACCTTGCTTCCATTTATCTATTTTTGAAGGACTTCACCTAGAATGCATTTGACCATTGTGATTAGAATGCTCCTTGTTCAACTTGACACCTTTAGCTGACTCTACAGATATAGTCTTACATATTGAATTAAGGATTTATTCCTCAATCTATTACAACTATTCCACTAGGTACTCCAATACTGTCATAATTTGAAAGGTATTCAACATAAAATTTAAGTGCTTCTTCAGTAATATAACTTTCTATAATATAACTTACCAACATAATCCTTAAGATTTTTCATCTCTCTCTCAGAAGGATACATCCCTCGAAGGTAGACCACATAACATAACTTCTTCAACTAAATGAAATGTTAAATGGATCATTATGTCAAAAAAGCTAGGTAGAAAGTATTGATGCAATAAGCATAAAGTGATTATAAATTCCTTTTGCAAGTGATCAAGAGTACTAGGTTCTATAACCTTGGAGAATAATGAATTGAAAAAAAAATCACATCCTGATTATAGCATTTCTAACATTTAAAGGTAAACAATTTCGAATGGCTAATAGTAGTGGTTATTGCATTAAAGCATGACAGTCATGGGACTTGTGTCCCTGAAGCCAACAATTATCTATTGAAATAAGTTTTTGGACATTAGATAAATAGCCATTAGGAACTTTTACACTTTGCAAGGTTTCACAAAACCTTTTTTTTTTTATTTCTACTTAAAGTGTTATGAGCTGGATGTAGAACTTTATTTGCTTTATTTGGTACTAGTTTACCCCTTATCTGAATATGCTTAAGATCTTTTCTAGCATTAATCACATTCTTTGTCTTGTAAGGTTGATGAATTAGTGTGCCATAGAAGTTTTCACACACATTTGTTTAAATATGCACTACATTTAGTTGATGGCGAACAAATTAATGCCTCAAATAGTCTAAGTTAAAAAGAATTGATCGCTTTTTGTATAATTTTCCAATTATATTCTCATCATTATTACTACCACTGCCATTATGTTTTCACTTTTTGCCCTTCTTTTTCCTAAACTTAGTGTCAATATTTTCCACTATGTTAAAGATTTTCTCACTAAACAAAGTTTTAGAAAGTTCATCCCACTCTTCCTTCCCATTGAAAATCTTTTTGAGTTTCCTAAATAGGTAAGCAAGTAGTAGAAATCAACGTGGCCCATATATGACATTTTTCAACCATGTGGCAGCCAACATTCACAAGTGTCTTTCCCATAAATTGGACAGTATAATAGCCCTTAATAGTACAACCGAAGAGGTTTCCATAGGCTAGGAAGTCATTGATTGTCCACATCAACACAGCCTAAAAATTGAAGGTTTATCTTTTATATGCATCATAAACATCAACACCTATATCCTAGAGAGTTTTCAAATCCTCAATCAAAGGTGCTAGGTACACATCAAGATCATTTATAGGTTGTTTAGGGCCAGATATCAAAAGTGATAACTTCATAAACTTCCTCTTCATACACAACCATGGAGGAAGATTATATGTTATCAATGTAATAAGCCAACAACTATAAGTAGTGTTAAATGTATTGTGTGGGTTAACCTCATCAGTTGAGAGAGCTAAATGGTGATTAGTAGGTTCTTATAAAAATTTTGGCCACTTATTGTCAATTAGTTGCCAGGCTGAGGAGTCTGCTGGATAGCGAAGGTTGCCATCTCTAATTCTCTTATTAGTATGCCATGTTAAGTTTTGAGCTATTTGTGGTGATTGAAACAATCTTTTGAACCTACGAATGAGAGAAAAATACCATAATACCTTTTCGGGAATATCTTTTTTCCTTTTCCACCCTAGATGCTCTATAATTTGGGCATTCAGTAAGATTAGAAAATTCGTTCCTATATAGAATGCAATCATTTGGACATGCATGTATATTTTCATGTTCTAAGCCTAGCACTTTCATTGTTTTCTTAGCCTTATACATTGTCTTAGGTAGATAATTATTATTATGTAAAATATTAGCAACGGCTTCTAACAAAGCAAAATTTTATTGGACCACCCATAGTTCTTTTCACATTATAAAGTTTCATTAAACCAAATAGCTTTGAATGTTTTGCACCCGAATAAAAAGGCTTTTTAGCATCTTTAAGTATATCATTAAAAAACTAGGATCTTAAGCATAATGCTTGTAAGTATCTTCGATCATGTCAATTATACTACTATAATCATGATATCTAAATCTTTGAGTATGTGGATTTTCTAGACACTTCGTAGATGTAGAAAGAGGGTTAGCCTCACCATGTCAAGTCTAAACTCTATATTTTGCAAGAACATCTTTTTTATATCAATGAAACTTCACTTGTTGAGGAGTATGAAACTCCATATTGCAACAAAAATTGCAAAGACATCTACTTGACATTCGGTTTTCAGCATTCAAAATGGCAAAACCATGTCAACATTCTATTACAAGTTATTCAAGTCATTCCATTTCAAATAGTTTTACCTATTCATATATTTTTTTTTCTTTTTTTAAAAGGGGAGGGGGGTGGGCAAGCCCAAAGAAATTTGAACCCCCTCCCCACCCCCAAGGACTCGAACCCGGGCCACCACGGCTCTAGAACTATTCATATATTATATAGTGTTAGTTTAAGTTTAATAAAATTGTATGATTAATTTCAAATGTTTAAATTTTTTATGATTATAGCTTCAATAATAAATTTGTAATTCTAGAAAATCACTTACGGATCCTATAAATCAATGCATTAACATAAAGTACAATCATTTTTTTTTAAGTACACTTATATTAATTTGAAAACATTAATAATAATATAATTTTTTTTCTAAAAATTACATGGCATGCTTGTCTAATGAAAAACTTATAAATTAACAATAATATATGTATTAATTTGAAAAAATTATACTTACAGGACACAATCTTAAATCTCTGGAACATCCTCTAGCTGATCGACAATTGATGCTCCACGTATAAAATTGAGAAAATGAATAAGTAATTCATAAGTGAAGTAACTAATAAAAATTAAGACTTTAAATAAAAAATTTCTTCATATTTTTTTAAACATCATATAAGTTTCTTTCATGTTTAAAGCATATTTAAAGAGAGAGGAAGGGGGAGGGAGCTCAATTTTACAACATACTTATAAATTAAATTTTATCCACACAAAAGAAAAATAACAACAAGGTAAAGTTTTAATTAAAAAAATATTGATACTATGTTTAAGGAAAAACTATATTGCCTGAGTTGAGTTAGAGACTATAAACACTAATTTTACTAAATAAATATGACCTTCAGTTTTATCTAATTCTATACCTCTACTAAAACCAATGCAACCATAAACTAGGCTTGGCAATTTGCGGGCCTGGGCTGGGCTTTTGTAAGCCCAAGCCCAAGCCCATGTATTTAAAAATAAGCCCAAGCCCTTAAAAAGCCCGCCCATATTGAGCGGGCTCGGGCCGGGCTTAGTTGAGCGGGCTTCGAACGAGCTTGGGCTGGGCTTGGGCTTTTATTAATTTTTTAAAATAAATTTTTAATAATACTATAAACTAAAAAAAATTTAAATTATACGTGATTATCTAATACATAATTGTCCAATACATAAAATATTAATAATATAATATAATAAACTACAAAATACTAATATCGAAACAAACTAATCCAATGTTTGTGGACCATCTTCTTCCTCATCGTTCAATTCTTCTCCAGTAAAAACTTCTTTTTCAGGAACTCCACCTAACAAAAAAAATTATTAAAATAAACAATAAAGCAAAAACAATTAAAAATTGATTTTCTAAAAAATATTTTTATACCTTGACCGCTAGTAGCCCATAACCAATGCTGAGAGCACATGATCGCTTCTAACGTGTTTGGATGTAGTCTGCTACGATGTGGACTCAAGGTTCTACCTCCCGTACTAAAAGCGGACTCGAGGCAACAATCGTCATGGTATGGCTAAAAATCCTTGGTCATTTCAGCCAAAATAGGATATTTTCCTTTGTTCGTCTTCCACCATTGTAAAACATCAAAGTCCACAGTTCTTTTGACTAAAGGTTCCTCCAAATACCTATCCAAGTCGGACTTCGGACTAATAGGTTGATAATTTTGTGTTGCATATGTATCAAAATCTCCCATATCATCTATGTCATCAAAATCAATAGAAGATTGGTTAGAAGGAACAACAATTGGGGTAGAAGACTCACCAACAACACTGTAGTTCGCAGTTGTGGATTTTGCCTCATAATACTTCATCATTTCATTACAAAGCTCACGCACTCTCTTAAGCTGATTTTCAAGACCAACTCCATAAATCTTTGGATAATAGTAATCAACCAATATCATTTTGTATCTCGGATCAAGAATAACAGCCATCATCAATATCCCACTAATCTCCTCCCAATACTTCAAAAATTTTTCAATCATGCTATCTGCCATGTTCTTAACCGCAGGAACATCCGATGTTTGCCACCCCTTCACTGAAATCCTCATTTTACAAATCAACGGAAAAAATAAATTAGCAGTGGGGTATGTTGTACCCGAAAACAACTCAGTCAATCTTGAAAAAGGCCTCAAATAATCTAATATCTGCTTAGCCATCTCCCACTCCTCACTACTTGGCAAACACTTGTATTGCGGCTCAAGTGTCTGTAGTCGAGAAAAAACATGTCTATACTTCAATGCAACATCAAGCATAGCAAAAGTAGAATTCCATCTGGTTGGACAATCAAGCCCCAATTTTTTCACGTCCAACTGCAATTGACGGCACACCAACTCAAACTTTTCCACCCTTTTTGGCGACGAACTCCAATAAGTCACACTGTCTCTAACACGTACAATACTACTCTCAATCATTGACAACCCATCCTTCACAATTAGATTCAAAATATGAGCTGCACACCTCACATGAAAAAATTTACCACCCAAAATCATTGACTCTATTGACAACAATCCCTTCAGTCTTTCAACCATTGCATCATTAGTAGAACAATTATCCAAAGTAATCGTGGATATCTTTCTATCCAGATTCCAATCTATCAAACACTTCAATAAAATTTGAGAAAGACAATCAGCTGTATGTGGAGCTTGCACATATATAAACCTATTCATTAAAAAAAATTTATGTGAAGTTATAAAAATATATTAAATAAAAATTTAATATTTAATAAAATACCTTAGGATTCGACTTTGTAAGTGCCAAGAGTTGTCAATGAAATGTCCCGTAACGACCATATAACCTTTCTTTTGATTACTTGCAGTCCACATATCGGTAGTAATTGCCACCCTACTATTATTAATCTCCAGCAAATTCATTGCCTTCACCTTTTCCTCATCATACAACTTAAATATCTCATTTTTTAAAGTGTTTCTGGACATAGGCTTTGCTAATGGATTACAATAATCAACAAAATCTCTAAATGCCTCATACTCCACAAATCTAAGAGGAAGCTCATGCTTTACAACCACTGCTGTAAGTTTTTTACGGGCAACCAATGGATCAAATTTATTAATTCCAAGCTCACCTTTTTCCGTCTTCACCAAGTGTTGCTTATTCTCAAGAACCTCTTCCATTGTCGGCTGATTAAAACCATGAATTTGTCTAGCATGTCTATTTAAGTGACTAGTTCTAGCTCCACAACTAAGAATTGTTGCGCAGTAATTGCATTTTGCCTTCTCTACCCCACCGACTTCTATCTTCGTGAAATGATCCCAACAATTTGAGACAGCCCTCTGTTTTCTTTTTTTTCAGACCTTGTTTCTCTCTGAACATTTTCTATCTCAGCAGTTTGAGGCAAATCAAAAACATTTTTCATTATAATCCTAGACAAAATTAAAGCGATAATATATTAAATTAATACAATTACAAGCGATGAATATATTAAATCCAATACATTAAATCTTTTTTAAGAAATTAAAAAATCAAAACTACACTTACCTCAAAGGTCGGAATCGTCGTATCAAGCGGCAGATGAGTTGGTCCTCGACGAGTGCAGCAGAGTGAAGTCGATGGCCGTGCCTACTGTCTGCCGGTGGTGCTTGGTTGGAGCTCGACGTGCTGCAGCAGAGTGAAGCTGCTGCTGGCTCGTGAAGATTGGTGGAGATGAAGACGATCTGTGGGCGTGTGGCCGTGGTTGGCGTTCTGCCGCTGGTGGTGCTTGGTTGGAGCTCAATGCGCTGCAGTAGAGAAGCCGCTGCTGCTGGCTCGTGAAGGCTGGTGGTGATGAAGACGATCTGTGGGTGTGTGGCTGTGGTTGGCGTTGCTGCTGGTGGTGGTACTTTGTTGGAGCTCGACGAGCTGCAGCAGAGAAGCTACGGCTGGTCGCTGTCGCTGCCTCGTGAAGACCGGTGGAGATGAAGACGATCCGTGGGCGTGTGGCTGTGGTTGGCGTTGCTGCTGCTGGTGGTGCTTGGTTGGAGCTCGACGCTGCTGCAGCAGAGTGAAGCTGCTGCCGGCCGTTGCTGCTGGCTCGTGAAGACTGGTGGAGATGAAGACGATATGTGGGCGTGTGGTCGTGGTCGGCGCTATCGCTGCTGGTGGTGCTTGGAGGAGATGACGATGTGTGGCCGGCCAGCCGTTGGACAGCTTGGTGGAGACTGGAGAATGGAGATGACGATGTGTGGTTGCTTTTCAATTTGCTGTTTATCTTGCTTTTCAATTTGTTTTGGTAACTAGGGTTAGATCACACGGAATGACGGAATAAATTGAATAATGTTATTTGTTTAATTGTTTTATTTTTTTTTAATGTATTATAAGCCCGGGCTTTTTACAGGTGAGCCCATATCCAGGCCCGTTGAGTACGGGCTTTTAATTTTTGAGCCCGTACCCTTAAAATTAATATGCGGGCTGGGCTTGAAGCCCGTCATTAAGGGCCGGGCCGGCCCGGGCTTTTTTGCCAAGCCTACCATAAACCAAGCTAGCCTTAAACTATATTTAATGTTTAAATGTTATATTTTGTTTTGCCAACTATAAATGATTGAAATCTAAAAAAATAATAAAAAAAAGTGACCTTGAATAAATAAATATTTATTCTTGTTTGTTAAATCTCCCTCAACTTCACAATTTACACACATTCTTCTTTAGTTTTTTCCTTTGTAAAATAAATAAATAAATAAAAATTGAAATATGTGATTAAAGGGCCTGTCAAGAAAATGTATGCAACATGAGGACATGGGATGTACCATGGGAATAGTATTTATGAAAAAGGAAGTTGGTGAGGAAAGCTAGCTAGCTAGGTAAATAGATTATATAAGCATTTTTGTTTGTATTAGACACTAATAAAGGTTGTAGACCCACTCAATATTAGGGGTGGGTATGGGTTGAGTTTGGTAGAATTTGTAAAAATATACCTATTATTGAATAGATTGAGATAAAATTAACCCAACCAAATCTAATAAATATGTTCAACTCAATCCAACCCAACTCTTAAATCACTGGGTTGGGTTGGGTTGAGTTGGGTTGATTTGGTTGAAATTTTGAAGATCAAATCAAAATTAAAAATTAAATATTGAAAAATATATGAAACTTGAAATGGAACTTATTAAAATTATATATAAATATATTATAACATAAAAATTTTATTCATGGTCTAGCATTCGGTAAAAAAAGTTAAAAATAAACTATTTTAAAATTAAAAAATTTTGACAATGAGTTTCTACATTTTATTTTTAGTTTCCTATATCTCTTTTTTGAAGTTTAAATTATGACCTTTTAGATAATCAACTACCATCATGTCCTATAATAAAAAAAAAGTGATTTATAATTATGTATTGTTAAGTATTTATTAAAAAATAAAGAGAAACTAAAATCAACATATTTTCAAAATTAAACTTATAAGATAATAAATTTACCAAGCAATTGTATGCTAGCACATCAATTAATGGTCATAAATTCACTTGGAATATTTACCAACTCTAAAGTAAATAAATACTATAATTTAAGTGGGTTGGGTTGGATTAGATGAGTTCTTTGTAATTAACCCAACCTAACCCAACCCAATTATTAATTGAGTTTGAAAAAACTGACCTAATTAACCCACAATAACCCACTCAATACGTTAAAATTAAATTGAGTTGGGTTAGGTTGGGTTATATTGGGTTTGCCCTCTCCTAAGGCTGATAATTTTTATTTTTTGCAAATTGTCAGCAACTAAGGAATATTCTCCCAACTCCACCATCACTAGCAACAATCACACTCCCAGAACCAACATACACAAACGCATATAAAAATACCATTTTTCTATTACTTTTAGCATGTTCAAGTGCCAAGAGATTCTATTCTAATTTCTAAAGTGCAGGGAACACTCCCATAACACATAGCTTCCTCCTCACATAACCGCCGCCATATATTTAAAAATATTGTTACTCATTTCTATAAATTACATATAAGAAAATTAATTATTATATATTAATCTACGATGAGAATTTCAAAGAGAGGCAAGTTAAAACACATAAAGAATACAAATTAAAAAAGAAAATAGTTAATAAATTAATATAATAATTAAGCTGGTATCTATATATAATAGAAAAATTATCAGTCATATACCTTTAAATGTCACTTGTATCAAATGTACTACGATACTTTTAACATATATCGCTTATATACCCTAAGTTGGTAAAATGTTTCTGCCGTCCATCAATCCATTACCAGCGCTTAGAATATGCCGACATCATAGTTGTAGTATGATCTTTTAATATAGGAGAAGTTATGATAAAAAATGACATGTCGTTTAACTCAAAAGTTATTAGATGACATGTCGTTTCATAATTAAAAAAACCTAGTGAAACAAAAGGAAACACATGCAACACATATGACCGAATCACTTCTCTTCTCTTTACACACACTATATAAAAGTAAAAGATAAGTCAGTAGCACATCACTACGGCAATAACACTCACGATCAAAGATGGCACGACAGACGTAGAGGCAGCCCCTTAACTTATATGACTAAGAATGTCTTTAAGGGAAATTACCTTACGTGTGCAAGTGTACTGCCAACTTTCTATTTGCTTTTGTGCTGTGTGTACGTGTGAAGAGAAAAAGAGTAGGATAGATCCGATCATATGTGTTATGCTTGTATCCTTTTATTTCACTATTTTTTTAGTTATAAAACGGCAAGTCGTTCGAATAAATGACAAGTCATCTTCGGTATTCCAAAAAATCGATGTGTCGTTCGTAAAAATATTGTCATTTCACTTAAAGAAGACGACAAGTCGTCTAATAAAACGACATATCATACTATTATATTCCAATAAATCGACATGTCATACGAGAAATAATGTTGTTTCACTTAAAGAGGGCGATATGCCATTTTTTATCACAACTTCTCTTTTACTTGTTTCAAGGGCAAAATCATCATTTTGCCACATTTCTGTTAACATTCTAACCGTTGGTAATGGATTGGTGGACAGTAAAATTTTTTGACTAACTTAGGGTATACGAGTGATACATATTAAAAGTATTGTATCACGTTTCATACAAGTGATACTTAAGGATATATGACTGATAATTTTCCTATATAATATTCAAAAAATCATCTCTCTCTATTTCTAAAGAAAAAAAGGAATTGTCTCTATCTCTATTTATAAAGAAAAAGAAGTGAGTCCCTCTCTGCAATTGTCACATGTGACTACAACTCACTTACTGGTTACCTCATTTTTTCCTTATGATATTATAAGACCCACCATAACCATCTCCACCTACTTGCCTCTATTGCTGCCAAATGCCTAATGCTACTGCCTCTTCCTAAATAATAACTATAACAAAATTAATTAAATAAATCTAAAGAAGTAATAAAGAAATAAAAAGTCAGAAAGCAATGGATCTGCAGTCTCGGTTCATGGGCAACTCAAATTTGAAGCCCCAATAATCTAATCATCCAAATCGGCAAGTGGAATGCAATACCCAAAATTTTAACGGCGCCGTTGAAGTGCCATGGCCAGTGGAGATTATCACGGCGTTTAAGCTTGGATCGGTGGCTGCATCAACAAATAAAGTGCCACAGTTGTGACTAGATGGCAGTGACAAGAGAGGATTTGGTTGTGTCTACAGTGACAGGAGAGGTATGTTTGATGAAATGGGTAATTTGGATGTGTAGTAGTGTTATTTGTTTTGCGAGTTTAGATTTTGCTTTTGATATCGTAATTTTGTTTTTAAACTTTCAAATATATTATTTGTATCTTAATTCCATAGGATTTAGTGGTCTACATTTCCGACAAAAATTTTCAATATTAGAGGTCTTATAAGATTTACAAATTATAATGAATTTTTTTAATCTTTGATACTTCAGTGTCAGTGATTCCTGACGTTTAATTTACTAACACACTGGTATCAATAATTTATGATACTTGTTTGTTTAAAAACAAAAAATGGTGCATATATATATAATTACTTACAATTGTTACAAAGTGTCAAAGAACTTAAGTATCAGTAAATATAATTTTTCTCGTAGTGGCTCATGCTAAACTATCATCGATGTTTACATTCTCCTAAATGAAGGAAATAATAAAATTACTTTTCGAATGTGAGAAGAAAAATTAAATTTATGTGATGTAACTATGCAATGGATATTTATCTCATAACTTGCAACTCTTGAATCAATAATTTAATTTCCATACATTATAACATTATTAAGTCATCCACATTATCGACAATCTCATTCTTAACCATAAACTACTTAAAACAGTATATAACTATAAGTTATTTTTGTACCAAATCAAGAAAATGGTAAGGGCTACATGTCTCCGAATCTATAATAACTTGTTGGTAACCTTGTGCTCTCCCTTTGGTGAAATATTCAACTTTTTTACTTGATTTACACCTCTTGTTGATGCTGTTTTCTGCTCGTTTCCAAGTGACGCTGTGAACTTCTGCTTGCCGGTTGCTTGAGCAGGATTCCTTGTTGGCTCCTGCCTTTCTCCGTTTACTAGAACGGTCATTTAATATGGCCTGCATTCACAAAGAAAAATGTCAAGGCTCGCAGGGTGTTTTTCCGGCGAAAACCCTCCGACGCTCAAGTCAGTAATCGAGTTGATTCTTTTGGTATCCCTCTTGGTTTGAGAGATCGGAAAAGATAGGGTGTTTGAAGGGGGAAAATTGATAGAGAATGAGACGATCCGCCCCATATCCAGAGGCAACCTATCTTAAGAAACTGAACTCAAATATCAAAATCATCTTATTAATGAGAATTCTACCAAAATTAAGACAGAACCTCCCCTAAACATATAACATTCCCAAACCTGCAATTACAACACAAGCACTCCAAATCATTTATTATACAACAACTACGTCAACCCAAACTCATTCGGTAACATATCCAATAATACACACATTTCATAGTTCATATATCACATTCCTAGTATAACTCCAAAACATGATAATTATACATTAACCAAAAGAAATAATTAATCTATAGCCTCAAACAACCTCAGTAGCCCAAATGACTCCAACTATGTACAGCTACTGGGTTAACTGTCGTACCTGTAATCTCCTGGGGGGGAAAAATATAATAAAATAAGAATGAGTATAAAACTCAGTGAGCTCAGTGAGTGGATAGTAGTTTTTAAAACATAAAATAATTACAAAAATAAGTGCATCACTTGTATAATTACTTTTCTCAAACAAATATATTTTCATGTAAAAACTTCTTTCATTTTAATCATATTTTGAACATAAATATATTTTCATACTGCCACAAAATCAAGAAAAACATCTCATATTAAAATACCAACTCATATTGAAATATCATCTCGTGCTGAAATATCAAACACTAAGTAAAACAAATATACTTAAAAAAATACACAGAGGGATAATCTAGTCTCATCCGGACCTCAACGGACGGCAATGATGTACTATCTGAGTACCATCATGCCCGGAGCTACACGGATAGACGAAAGGACGTACCATCTCATGCTTATCAGCATATCTCATACCCGGATCTCAACGGACGTGCTATGATGCGCTATCTTGCGACATCGTGTCCGGACCATCTGATATCATATATTAATATCTGTCTGCATGCATATGCCCCTAAAGGGCGAAAGCGCCCAAACACACGGCCGAAAGCCTCTATGTGTGTTCAGACGGGCCCCAAAGGCCTACTATCTCATCTCATCTGGAGGAAACGGGTATTTGCTTTAAAACTTAAAATCATGATCGAAATCATTATATATAGACACTTTAAATCATGCTTTAAATCATACTCAAAATCAATATATTTCATGCCCAAGATCCATCATATACTCTTTAAATCATGTTCAAAATCAACATAGATACACTTTTAAATCATGCTCAAGATGAAATCATATACTCTTAAAATCATGCTCGAAATCCACATAAAAGCACTTTAAATCATGTTCGGAAATCAATCATCTCTTTTACCATTTTAAAATCGATACTGAGTATAAATGAATAAATATAATTTAACACAATATTTAAACACAATAAACATTTATTTCGGAAAACCATTTAATGAAATCACTTGAAATATTCATTTCATAAACAAGCCTTACTATATAAAAGTCAAATAATTTTAATATACTCCACTGACAGTAGACAAATTCAGACTCGACTATCACATAATCCACAGGTAGATTCTCGTCCGCAGATCCACCTATTTTACAGAAATGATATAATTACTTTCCATAATTATAATTCGAACTAATCTTGAAAAAATAACTCTTAAAATAAATGTTCGTCCTAACATTACAACTCTCAATTTTTCCCGCCTTACCGTATTAATCCCATATTCGTAATTTACTAATATAATCCGAAATTATTCTACCCTCAATTTCATAATTTACTAATTTACCCTCAACCTCATAAAATTACCAATTTATCCCCAATTCAGATTACAAAAACACCCTTAAAGCTAGAAATTACAAAATTACCCTCAATACACAAAATTACCAAAATGCCCCTACGGTCACGTTGACGAATTGACCAACGGTGGGAAGCTCGCTAGACACTTCGTCGAGGTGAGTCCAACGATGCTGGTGGTATCCTCCCACTCCCGTGGCGAGCCGGATCGAGCCTCGTGAAGCCGCGGCTCCTTGGGGTGATCAGACGGCGGCAAATCGGCCTCCTCGGGGCCGGTGACTGGTCGGAATGGAAGATGGTGAGGTGAGGAAGCTTTTCCAACCGGTGGCGCAGCCAAAGACGGTCGGAATTGTTGGCAATTCTTTGTACAAACCCGCAGAACTTTTGAGCTTCACCGACAGCGTTCCACGCGTTTTCCGGCAAGCAAGGACAGTTGGGGGTGGATGGACGGCCGGCAAGGTGGCCGAAAATTGAAGAAACCGGAGGTTTTCACAGGTTCGGGTTAGGTTACTGGTTGGGTTAGCGGGTCAACACACACACACTCTCTCTCGGTTTCACTAAATTTTCATCCAGTTTTCTCCTTTTATAAACACCCACAAAATATCAACTAGACCCCCTCATGATTTATCACATAAACCCTCTCTTAATTTATCACATAAACCCCTCTTAATTTATTTATTTATTTACAGAAGTACATAAAGCAAATGCATATGTTACAATCCTCCCCACTTATAAAAATTTCGTCCTTGAAATTTACGTACCAGTTAGAAATAAATGAGGGTACTGAGCATGCATCAAGTCCTCGGATTCCCAGGTAGCCTCTTCCTTTGAGTGATTCCTCCACAGCACTTTTACCAAAGGAATGGTTTTCGAACGCAACACCTTGTACTTTCGTTCTAGTATCTCAACTGGCTCCTCTTCGTAAGTCAAGTCCTCATTCAACTGAATCGGTTGATTCGATAAAACATGACTCGGATCATACATGTACTTTCAAAGCATTGAAACATGAAACACATTATGGATTCTGGACAACTCAAGTGGTAGAGCTAATTGATAAGCCAATGGACCAATACGCTCTACTATCTCATATGGCCCAATGTAACGTGGACTGAGCTTCCCACGCTTTCCAAAGCAAAGTACCCCTTTCCAAGGAGATATCCGTAAGAACACTCTATCACCAACACTGAATTCTAGTTCCCGCCTACACTTATCCGCATAGCTTTTCTGTCTGTCTTGCGCCACTTTTAATCTATCCCGAATAAGTTGTACCCGCTCATTAGTATCCTGAACCAATTCCGGGCCAAACAACGTCCGCTCACCAACTTCATCCCAACATACTAAAGTTCTGCATTTCCGTCCATAGAGAGCCTCATATGGAGCCATCTAGATGCTAGCTTGATAACTATTGTTGTACGCAAACTCCATCAAAGGTAAATAAAGGTCCCAATTACCCTTTATTTCTATAACATATGCACGCAGCATATCCTCCAAAGTTTGAATGGTACGTTCTGACTGGCTATAAGTCTGAGGATGAAAAGTTGTACTGAAATTCAACCTCGTACCTAAAGCATTTTGTAAGCTAGTCCAGAATTTCGAAGTAAACCGAGAATCTCTATCTGAAACAATAGATACCAGTACTCCGTGAAGACGAACTATCTCCGCTACATAAAAACTCCTCAACTTATCTATTGAATAAGTGGTTTTAAATGGTAGAAAATGAGCAGATTTTGTAAGTCTATCCACAACCACCCAAACATTATCATGTCCACGCTGGGTACATAGAAGTCCCGATACAAAGTCTATAGTAATATGCTCCCATTTCCACTCGGGAATACGAAGCGGCTGGGAATACCCTGCAGGTCTCTGATGTTCGGTTTTAACCTGCTGACAAACCAAACATCGAGAAACAAATTCTGCAATCTCACTTTTCATACCTTGCCACCAGTAATGGTCCCTTAAGGTATGGTACATCTTTGTACTTCTAGGATGCATCGCATAGGCTGAACAATGAGCTTCTTCTATGATCTCCCTCTTTAGCTCCTCAATATCCGGTACACACAGTCTATTACCCATGACTAAAACTCCATCTCTCACCATAAAATCAATTCGCAAACCTTTTTGCACATCCTCTAACTCCTGACATTACTTCCCACCGACTGCTGCACTGAGCCATGGCTGACAGTCTGTCTCGGGTCTCCCCTGATGCTTATATCCTGACTCCTCTGAGTGCCCTAAAAATATCCAGCACCAATGCTCCCTTGCTTAGGTGGTCTACTATTAGAGCCACCATCTGTCCAGCTCTGGCTCCGTTTCTTCTTCAATGCTTGAAGTTTACGTCCCTCCGCAATATTGTGCTCAACCCTCCCGGCTGCTTCAACTACCTCTGCAAACTCAGTGTATCTCGATGCAGTTACAACAGTACTATTCTCAAATCGAAGAGCCTCTTCGAAGCGTCTACATCTCTCTCTCTCATCATTCGCCATAGCCGTAGCAAATCGAGAAAGTTCCATGAACTTCGTCTCATACTCTTTCACTGTCGTCGAGCCCTGGACCAATCGGAGGAACTTATTACGTTTGATGTCTTGATACACCACTAAAAAATAATGAGCATAAAATTCCTTATGGCATATGTCCCAAGTAATATCAGCATGCCCATGATATCGACGTTTCACAGTCTGCCACCAGTGATGAGCTCTATCCTCAAGTGGAAAAGTAGCAAATGTTAACTTATCATCCGATGAGCACTTCATCACTTCAAAAATACGCTCTAGTTTGACAAGACACGACTCGGCCTCAGGTGGCTCTCCAGTACCATTAAAGCTTTTCCCTCCTAAGCTTTTTATGCGCTCAATGGTGTTAGAACTACCAGCCTGTGATTGAGCTTGATTCTGGATGGCTGTAGTCATAATCTGAGCTAGCCGATCAAATGACTGCTCAATATTTGGAGCATTTTCAAGAGCTTGTTGTGCAACCCCATGTACAACACTAGGAGTCAACCCAGCTACTATCAATAGATACCGGTACAACCCAACCGAGAATCTCTATCTGAAACAATAGATACCGATACTCCGTGAAGACGAACTATCTCCGCTACATAAAGACTCCCCAACTTATCCATTGAATAAGTGGTTTTGAATGGTAGAAAATGAACAGATTTTGTAAGTCTATCCACAACCACCCAAACATTGTCATATCCACGCTGGGTATGCGGAAGTCCCGATACAAAGTCTATAGTAATATGCTCCCATTTCCACTCGGGAATATGAAGCAACTGGGAATACCCTGCAGGTCTCTGATGTTTGGCTTTCACCTGCTGACAAACCAAACATCGAGAAACAAATTCTGCAATCTCTCTTTTCATACCTTGCCACCAGTAATGGTCTCTTAAGGTATGGTACATCTTCGTACTTCTAGGATGCATCGCATAGGCTGACCAATGAGCTTCTTCCATGATCTCCCTCTTTAGCTCCTCAATATCTGGTACACATAGTCTATTACCCATGACTAAAACTCCATCTCTCACCATGAAATCAGTTCGCAAACCTTTTTGCACATCCTCTATCAACTTCATTAACTGGGGATCTTATGCTTGCATCTGATGGACTTTGTCAATCAAAGCTCGGCCTAACTTCAAAATTAGCTATCAAAGCTCCGCAGTTATGGGCATTCAACTTAACTCCCAAAGATCTCAGCTCGATCAACAGAGGTATACTGGCCACTCGTATATAAGCCATAGAACTAGAAGATTTCCTACTGAATGCATCAGCCACCACATTAGCTTTACGTAGATGATAATCAATAGTACATTCATAATCCTTAATTAACTCCATCCATCTCCTTTGTCTCAAATTTAAGTCTTTCTGAGTAAACAAATACTTGAGACTTTTATGATCAGTGAAAATCTGACAAGTTACCCCATACAAATAATGTCTCCATAATTTAAGTGCAAACACCACCGCTTCTAGCTCTAGGTCATGTGTTGGGTAATTTTGTTCATGCTTCTTAAGTTGTCTAGAAGCATAAGCTATTACTTTCCCATGTTGCATTAGCACACAACCCAATCCTTGCCTAGAGGCATCACTGTATACCACAAACCCTTCCTTGCTAGATGGAAGTGTAAGAGTTGGTGCTGAGGTAAGACGTGTCTTGAGTTCCTGAAAAATCTTTTCACAATCATCATTCCACTGGAACTTGGCATTCTTTCTAGTTAATTGTGTTAGCGGAGTGGCAATCTTAGAGAATCCTCTACAAATTGACGATAGTACCCTGCCAAACCAAGGAAACTCCGAACCTCTATGACATTTGTAGGTCGTTCCCATTTCACAACTGCTTCAATCTTTTGGGGATCGACATAAATGCCCTCAGCTGATATCACGTGGCCTAAAAATGTCACCCTGTCTAACTAGAACTCACACTTACTAAACTTAGCATAAAGTTATTTTTCTCTCAAAGTTTGCAGAACCCTCCACAAGTGATAAGCATGCTGTTTTTCATTTCGGGAATACACCAAAATATCATCGATGAACACAATTATGAATCGATCTAAATATTGGTGAAATACCCTATTCATGAGATCCATAAAAGCTGCTGGAGCATTAGTCAACACCAAAAACTCGTAATGTCCATATCGAGTTCTGAGTGCTGTTTTAGGAATATCGTCCTCTTTAATTCTAAGCTGATGATATCCCGATCGCAAGACGATCTTAGAAAATACCTTAGCCCCCTAAAGTTGGTCAAACAAGTCATCAATACGCGGATGTGGATACTTATTGCGTATCGTAACCTTATTCAACTGCCGATAGTCAATGCAAAGTCTGAGGGTACCATTCTTCTTCTTTACAAACAAAACTGGAGCTCCCAAGGGGAAACACTAGGCCTGATAATCTTTTTATCCATTAATTCCTGTAGTTGAACCTTAAGTTCCTTCAATTTTATTGGGGCCATCCTGTACGGCGCCATAGATATGGGAGATGTTCCAGGAACTAAGTCGATGGAAAACTCAATCTCCCTATTAGGTGGCATCCCCGGCAGTTCATCCGGAAATACATCAGGGAACTCTTGGACTAGTGGAATATCCTCCAATTTCGACTCTTAAACTTTAGTGTCCACCACATATGCTAAGTAAGCTGAGCATCCCTTTCTAAGCAACCGTCTCGCATTAAGGGCGGAAATGAAACATGAGGGTAAAATTTTGTGCTCCCCATAAAATTTCACCACAATTTTCCCTGGCTTATTAAACACAACTTCCTTCTTGAAACAATCCATCGTAGCATAATGAGATGAAAGCCAATCCATACCCAAAATAGCATCGAAATATCAAATATCAATACCAATAAAATTTGCCTCAAATTCCTGCTCACCCATTCTAATCACACAATTCTGATACACACTCTTGGTAAGAAGTGACTCTCCCGTAGGTGTACTAACAACTGATTCACAATCTAATGGTTCAGGCTCTCGTTCTACATGTTTAGCAAACGTACAGAAAACAAAAGAATGTGTAGATCCAGGATCAATAAAAATATGTGCTTCATAGCCAAAGATAGATAATATACCCATAATAACATCTGGTGTAGCACGTGCCTCCTGCTGTGTCAAAGTAAAAACTCAAGCCTGAGTATAAGTTGGACCAGGCTGACTTCTCTGAGCTGAAGCAGTCGTCTGACTCTTACCAGTTGACATAGAATCACCTATTTGCACACCTCTTTGGCCCTGAGTCTGTCTAGGGTAAGGTTGATATTGAGATGATGTCCCTCGTGCAGGATTGTCACCCTAAGATAAAGTAGGGTAGAATCTCTTGACGTGTCCAGGTTGACCACAGCGATAACAAACTTTCTCCTCAATTCGACACTGTCCCGGATGGTTTTTACCACATACAGGGCAAGAAATATGCTGAACACCCATAGGACGATCATCACGAAATCCCCATTTACTCCTGTCAGACTGTCTTTGACTCGTGACATTTCTTCCCACCGACTGCTGCACTGAACCATGGCTGACAGTCTGTCTTGGGTCTCCCCTGATGCTTATATCCTGACTCTTCTGAGTGCCCTCAAAATATTCCGCACCAATGCTCCCTCGCTTAGGTGGTCTACTACTAAAGCCACCATCTGTCCAGCTCTGGCTCCGTTTCTACTTCAATGCTTGAAGTTTATGTCCCTCTGCAATATTGTGCTCAACCTTCTTGGCTACTTCAACTACCTCTGCAAACTCGGTGTATCTCAATGCAGTTACAACAGTGCGATTCTCAAATCGAAGAGCCTCCTCGAAGCGTCTGCATCTCTCTCTCTCATTACTCACCACAGCCGTAGCAAATCGAGAAAGTTCCATGAACTTCGTCTCATACTCTTCCACTGTTGTCGAGCCCTGGACCAATCGAAGGAACTCACTGTGTTTGATGTCTTGATACACCACTGAAAAATAATGAGCATAAAATTCTTTACTGAATATATCCCAAGTAATATCAGCATGCCCATGATACCAATGTTCCACAGTCTGCCACCAGTGATAAGCTCTATCCTCAAGTAGAAAATTAGCAAATGTTAACTTATCATCCGATGAGCACTTCATCACTTCAAAAATACGCTCTAGTTTGACAAGCCACGACTCGGCCTCAGGTGGCTCTCCAGTACCATTAAAGCTTTTCCCTCCTAAGCTTTTTATGCGCTCAATGGTGTTAGAACTACCAGCCTGTGATTGAGCTTGATTCTGGATGGCTGTAGTCATAATCTGAGCTAGCCGATCAAATGACTGCACAATATTTGGAGCATTTTCAGGAGCTTGTTGTGCAGCCCCATGTGTCAAAGATTCTATAGGTTCACTTGCCCCCTTCAGGTACAATACTAAGAGTCAACCCAGCTACAGACCGCGTACGGCCACGGCCACGGCCACGTCTACCACTACGACGAATCATGATAGTGCCTACAAAAATATAAATTCCTCCTTATGAAAATTATAAACTTAATCTTCCTAAAAAAGTAAAGTCTACAGAATCTAAAACCATGCTCTGATACAAATTGAGACGACCCGCCCCATATTAAGAGGCGACCTATCTTAAAAAACTGAAGTCAAATATCAAAATCATCTTATTAATGAGAATTCTACCAAAATTTCGGCAGAACCTCCCCTAAACATATAACATTCCCAAACCTGCAATTACAACACAAGCACTCCAAATCATTTATTATACAACAACTACGTCAACCCAAACTCATCCGGTAACATATCCAATAATACACACATTTCATAGTTCATATATCACATTCCTAGTATAACTCCAAAACATGATAATTATACATTAACCAAAAGAAATAATTAATCTATAGCCTCAAACAACCTCAGTAGCCCAAATGACTCCAACTATGTACAATGTCTGGGTTAATCATGTACACTGTAATCTCCTGGGGAATATAATAAAATAGGAATGAGTATAAAACTCAGTGAGCTCAATGAGTGGATAGTAGTTTTTAAAACATAAAATTAAAACAAAAATAAGTGCATCACTTGTATAATTACTTTTCTCAAACAAATATATTTTCATATAAAAACTTCTTTCATTTCAATCATATTTTGAACATAAATATATTTTCATATTGCCACAAAATCAAGAAAAACATCTCATATTAAAATACCAACTCATATTGAAATATCATCTCGTGCTGAAATATCAAACACTAAGTAAAACAAATATCCTTAAACAAATACCCAGGGGATAATCTAGTCTCATCCAGACTTCAACGGACGGCAATGATGTACTATCTGAGTACCATCATGCCCGGAGCTACACGGATAGACGAAAGGACGTACCATCTCATGCTTATCAGCATATCTCATACCCGGATCTCAACGGACGTGCTACGATGCGCTATCTTGCAACATCGTGTCCGGACCATCCGATCTCATATCTCAATATCTGTCTGCATGCATATGCCCCTAAAGGGCGAAAGCGCCCAAACACACGGCCGAAAGCCTCTATGTGTGTTCAGACGAGCCCCAAAGGCCTACTATCTCATCTCATCTGGAGGGAACGGGTATTTGCTTTAAAACTTAAAATCATGATCGAAATCATTATATATGGACACTATAAATCATGCTTTAAATCATACTTGAAATCAATATATCTCATGCCCAAGATCCATCATATACTCTTTAAATCATGTTCAAAATCAACATAGATACACTTTTAAATCACGCTCAAGATCAAATCATATACTCTTAAAATCATGCTCGAAATCCACATAAAAGCACTTTAAATCATGTTCGGAAATCAATCATCTCTTTTACCATTTTAAAATCGATACAGAGCATAAATGAATAAATATAATTTAACACAATATTTATACACAATAAACATTTATTTCGGAAAACCATTTAATGAAATCACTTTAAATATTCATTTCATAAACAAGCCTTACTATATAAAAATCAAATAATTTTAATATATTCCACTCACAATGACAAATTCAGACTCGGCTATCACCCAAGTCTGCAGGTAGATTCTCGTCCGCAGATCCACCTATTTTATAGAAATGATATAATTACTTTCCATAATTATAATTCGAACTAATCTCACAAAAATAACGCTTAAAATAAATGTTCGTCCAAACATTAGAAGAAAAATGAAAGTGAATAATGGATAATTTAGAAGAAAAATTTGATAGATTATCATTAGAAGACTTAGACTTAGAAACATTAGAATTTGATGTAAATATGAATGTAGGAGCACCACCTACTGAACCAAATATAAAAACTAAAACACTGAAATACCATATAGTAATAAAAAGGTAAGAACACAAACATCAAATAATGACATCCAAAAAACCTTATTATAAAATATATTCGGAAGAATATATACCAGAATATAAAACTAAAAATGAACCCATTAAGCCTATTGGAAGTAAATTAGATATAGATTGTAGAAAATATCCTAGTAAAACACTAACAAGTTGGTCAAATGATATGAAAATGATGTTTATATTTAATAAATCAAATGATGATTGGAATACAAAAAATACAGAAGAAAAATTTGATATATGGATTGATTTATTAATAATGAGTTTCACTGGTAATGTACAAAACTGGTGGGATGGAATAACTGAACAAACAAAATCTTTAATAAGATTAGCAAGTAAACAAGAATTTAGAAAAGGAATTAGTGAAGGAATAGATAAATTTACAAATTATATAAGAGATGAATTTTTAGGAGAAAATTGGGAAGATTTTAAGCAACAAGAAATACAAAAAGAAAAATTATTAGCAAGACAACACTTAATGAACCTTCAAATATGTAATTTATGCAACATAAAAAGTTATACATGTGAATTTCAGAAATATTATTATAAACAATTTTACAGTAATGATGATCAAACAATTTATTATGATATGTATATAAATAAATTACGACCACCATGGAATACTTACTTCATGAAAGAATGGAACTCATATAGATTAACAAAATCAGGAAGACTAATACCAAATACTCTAGGATCTAGAATAGAATTTGTAATAAGAAAATTAAAAGATATATGTATAGAAAGATAATTATATAAGAAAGCAAAGAATGCAATGGTAATATTTTGTGACCAAGTAGATGCACCTAATCAATGGGGATGTAGACCATATTATGAAAAACATAAAAAACATAAACAATGATACAAAGGTAAGTATAAGAATAAAAGAAGATATAAAAAACACTATAGAAAATATTGGAAAAATAAATCATTTAAAAGAAAACCTTATAGAAGATACTATAAAAGAAAACATAATAGAGAAATTAAAAAAGACCCTAAAGAATGTAGATGTTGGAATTGTGGACAGAAAGGACATATAAGCCCTGAATATAAGTAGAAAAAGGTCAGAATAGCTGAGATAGAATATCATGAAATAAAACCAGATTTATAATTATTATCTGATAATGAAACAATAAATTGTTTTAATACTGAAATATATGAAAGCTATAGTGATACAGAATCTATAAGTACAAGTTCTTTAGAAAGTTCAGAATCAGAATTCTGAAATAGAAAATATAGAAGACATAGAAATAGAAAAGAGATAGAACATCAAGAAAATAGAGATGGATACCAATTAATTATACAATTAAATCAGAAAAAATTAAAAGAAATTTCAAGAATATCTTTAAATTTGAGAAATCCAGACAATACTATTTTAAGAAATATATAACAATTCTTTAAAAGAAAGAATATAGTTATTCATGAATATCAAGAACAAGAAAAAGCTATAGATATAACACAAAGTAGAGGAAATATTAAATTAAGTTTATTAAACTCTAGAGGTATAAAAGCTACTTTAAATAAAATTAAAAGTGATAGAACTAGAGAAAAGATACAATATGTATACTTAGCTTGAATACAAAAATTAGTAAAATCCTTATTAAGGGAAGGAATAAATTCACCTATAATACTTAGTTTACATGATCAAAGATTTATAGACCCTGAATTAGCACATTTAGGAACCATAGAAGGAAATTTATGTTATAAAAATTTTTTATTTACATGTTACCCTAAATATTGTGTTCATATAAAAGATAAAAATATAAATGATACCTTAAGTTTACATTTTGAATTAAAAAGAAAAGATATAATGAAACCAGGAAATAAAATTATGACATTTTATTATTCTGTATTATATTCTTTTGTAATAGCAATTATGGAGAAATATATAGTAACAAACCATATATAGAAATAGGAAAAGAATTCCAATATTTAGGACAAAGTATAGAACCAATATTACAAATCCCTAATTTACCCAGAACATATAATCTAGATATAAATGATGATAAACCTGAATTAGAGGAAGATATTAAGAATCAAATGATACCAATTCAATTTGGTAATAAACAACTTATTAAAGGAATCAAAAATAAAGGAAAATGACCAGATTATAGTGTATTTAAAGAAATACTAATACCTGATAATACATCTAATGGAAGTTTAATAATAATGAAAAAATATTTTAATGGAATAGAATTTATAGAAGGTCCAAAAATATTAATAGATACAGGTTCAAGTCATAATCATTTAAATATACTAAAAAATAAAGGATTAACAGAACATATTACAACTAATGAATATAAATATAAAGACTTTAATGGAAACATAAGGGTTTGTACAAAAGAAGTAACTGTACCAACATATATAGGAATATTACTATTTAGAATACCATGTTTCATAGACTCAAGGTTTGCTCAGGATGAAATATATGATATAATATTAGGAATGAGTTTCTTAAACCACATAAATTATAATATTACTTCTGAAGGAATATATATAAAAATGGATAATGAAACAACAGAATTTTGCCCTAAAATAGTTATGTGAACAGATGAATAAATGAATACTATAAAATTCCCTTTAGGTACTTATATAGAATTAACTTTTCTAGAAACTAATATAACTACATGTGCAATAATAGATATAGGAAGTGAAATTACATTAGGTAAATCTTTTTTACTAAAAGAATGGAATAAATTCTCAGGTTCGGGAATAAAACTTATAGGAATAACAAATACTCAAGCACCTTTACTATATTATAAATCACAGTACCAATTATTCTTGGAAATAAAATAATTCTGTTAAAAAATATTATTCAATATAATACCTTAAAACAAGATTTACTCCTAGGAAATGATTTCCTTAGTCAATTTCAAAGTTATCAACAGACTTTGTATAATATAAATCTTAAGACACCTTGTGGACATATTCTTAGATTACCTCGTATATTTAAACTCTACCGAGTTGCAGCTGAACATGGTGATTATACTTATAAGATCTTTTTTGATAAACAAAAATTACAGAATAATTTGATATCTATATATGAAATTAAGAAATGATTACAAAAAGTATATCATGAAAACCCTTTAGCCTTATGGAATCCTAAAAATTTAAGAGCTAAGATAGAATTGATAGAACCAGTAACCATTAGAGTAAAACCAATGGTATATACACAGAAAGATATAACATAATTTAAAATACAACTAAAAGAATTATTAAGTTTAAATCTAATAAGACAAAGCTTTAGTGCTCATTCAAGTCCAGCCTTTATGGTAATGAAACATAGTGAAAAAATAAGAGGAAAAGCCATAATGATCATAAATTATAAAGAATTAAATAAATATACAAAATTTGATGGATATTTCTTACCAAAGAAATAAGTATTAATTAATTTAGTAAAAGGAAATACATATTATTGTAAATTTGATTGTAAATCAGGATTTTGGCAATTAAAAATAGAAGAAGATAATATAAAATATACAGCCTTTAGTACACCGCAAAGACATTATGAATGGATAGTCATGCCATTTGGATTAAAAAATGCACCACAAATATATCAAAGAAGAATGAATGATTTGCTAAGAAATAAAGTATATTTAATAGTTTATGTATATGATATTTTAATAAGTTCAAAAACATATAAAGGGTATATTGAACATTTAAAAGATTTTGTACAAACGTGTAAAGAAAAAAGAATAGTATTAAGTGAGAAAAAAGATAAAATATGTCAAAATGAAATAGAATTTTTAGGAATGATATTGAATAATACAGGTATAAAACTGCAATCTCATATAAGTGAAAAAATAAAGCAGTTTCCTAATAAATTAGAAAACAAAAAAAAAATACAAAAATTTTTAGGATGTTTAAATTATGCAGAAGGATTTATAGATAATTTAGCTCAGAAAAGAAATACTTTACAAAAATTATTAAAGAAAAATAATCTTCAAGGATGGAAAGAAGAACATACAAAAACAGTTAACTAAAAGAAGAATGTAAAAATTTACCCAAATTAAGATTACCAGAACCAACAGATAATTTAATTTTATAAACAGATGCCAGTGACTTATATTGAGCAGCAATATTAAAAACTGATTTAAATGAAATATGCAGATACACAAGTGGAACACTAAATTTAGCATAACAAAATTATACAACACATGAAAAAGAATTATTAGCAATATTAAAAGGAATTAAAAAATTCTCATTATTCTTAATTGCTAAGGAATTTACAGTAGAAACTGATAATACTAAAGTTAAATCATTAATATTTAATAAATTACCAAATGAACCTCAATATCGGAGGATCCATAGATGGCAAGTCTTTTTGTCATTATATACTTTTAAAGTTAATTATATTAAAAGTTATGATAATTATCTTGCAGATTTTTTATCCAGGAATATAGAATTTGTTGAAGAATCATAAACAATGGAGGAAGAAATCTCTAAAATAAATGATGAAATAAATCGGCTAAAAGCTGATGCTACTGAAGCCTTGGACGCCATAGATTGTTTAAGGGATATATTTGAAACACATAATGATGGAGTAGACAGGCTGATATCCTCTTAGAATAGTCTGATTAGTAAACTCCAAATAAATCCAATAAATGCTGGAAGTAGTAATGGACTCGTTCCACAGTATCTTATTAGTGATCCAATAAATCAAGATTCTCCCAGAGATCCAATAAATCAGGACCATACCAGAGGCCCAATAAATAGGGATCCTATCAACGATCCAATAAACTCGGATCCTATCAGCGATCCAATAATCCCAAGAAATAAAACTATAACCATCTGCGCAATAGGTGAAGAAAATAAAAGAACTGTTAGTATAAATCCCTTTGTCTCAGAAGATGATAATCTCCCTTTAAATCTAAGAGAAGAAGACTATAAACAGGTAACCACCTGGATATATTCTATTTGTTCCTATAAAAATACCATCCATAAATCTCTAGGGAAAAATGTCTATCCCAGAATGATAGCAATAAAAGATGCAGATCCAATCCTTATTGGGAAAATAGCAAGATACGGATTCCTTGACATGGTATACCCTGATATAAACTTAAAGGAGCTAGCCAGTTTTGATGAACTCCTTGTAAAAGAAGTCTCTAAGTTTGCTTAAAAGAGACAAATATACCTCAAATTTTACACCATAAGTCCTGAATACACCGATAACATAGAATACCAAACCTTCTATATGATCACAATAGGCCATGTTACCAGAAATTTTCAGCTCGAAGTGGGAACAGAATACACAGTAGCCCCACAATTCAATAAAGCATGGATAAGAACAAGAAGAGCTCGAGGAATAAAAGCAATCTGAAGTATAGCCAAAGACCTGTACAATAGAAAATACAGTACAATAATAAAATTCAATAATTACATTCTCTTGACAGCATAAGGTGGAGAATCACCATCAGAGATCCTGCTGGATTTTATACATGAAATATCAACCATGAAATTTCCATCAAGTGCAACCACGTTGCAACAAGCATGCCGGCTGATGGAGATAAAGTAGAAGTCTTGACGGTTGTGTTGGTAGAAATAAATAATGTAATCTTTACTTTATAACTTTGTCGTTTGTAATAATGTAGCATAAAACCTTTTGACTTTGTAAGGTTACAACATAAAGTTTTCGGCCATTATATCAGCCCATGTGAATATGTCAGGCTTTAGTTATGGTTATCCTTTCTCCTACCATACACTTGTAAAGGAGAAAGATAAAGAGTCAACATCTTTTTCCTCATCCATACATCTGTAAAGAGGAAAAGATGATAATCAATCATGTAATCTCTATATAAGCAAGCGAAATAAATCAGATCGGCATCAAACAATCTACCTTACAATCATCTTTATTCTCAAAAACTCCTAAGAACAATCTTAATGCAAAAATAAAATTTTTTTCTCCAATCTCAACCCAGAAAAACATATCATCCTAATAAACCAAATAACCCTATAAGAAAGAAAGAGGAAACCTATATCTATTATTGGATATAAGGAAATTCCAAAACACCATGTGATACAGTGAAGCCGTAAGACTGCCCAGTTTTCCCGTGTCAGCCAAAGGTGAAGGCGTGTTGAGGAAGTTTAGGACGAGGTCATCAAGGCAAAAGGTTACTCCGTTGGTGTATAGGAAAATCCTTTTATACAATAAAGGATAGTGGTAATAATTCTAAATTATTATCTTTTAGTGGTAAAAGTTTATTAAAGATGTTAATGTTTGACGGGAAGAGAAGAAGATGAAGAAGATCTTGGACATATAGTAATAATATGGAGAGATTTCATGAATTCATATGTAGAGATTCAGTAATGAATAAAACAATTTGGATAAATGATAGAACTAAAATTTTATATAATCATAAAACCTTACTGATAGGATTTAATTGTGGAACATAGCTATATGAAGCATATTTGTTTTCTAAAACTGAGTTAGTATCAAAAGAAGCTTTATTAGCAATAAAAAATATAGGACTACTTAAAGAACTAGAAAGAAAAATAATAAACCAAATTGAAATAGAAAATTTACAAAAGGAAATATATATGCTACAAATAAATCAAGAAATTTCTATATTAGAAACTAATATACAATTAGAAGAACAAGTAGAAATATGGGAAAAAGTAAGTAGTGATGATGATGTCTAAATATAGATAGCTTTTACCACCACTAGAGATTTATTAAAATCCTTTGTAAACCCATATAAATAGTTCCTCTTCTGGATAGAAAGTTTCCTTATGTAAACATAGAGTTCCTTTGTAAATATCTATAATCTCTTTTAATCGTGTACTCAATTTTTGAATAATAAAATATCTTCCATTTTAATTAGCTTTTTTCCATTATAAGAAGTTCCAAATAGATAATTTCCATTAAGATTAGTTTTATTGACTAGATATTCTCGATTAACTAGATTAGTCTTCGGACCCCCCAAGCAAATGGTTTTAGAGCCAATGACATCGATAAAATTAATAAGAACGAATAGAGCAATTAAGGTTACATCAAATAGAAGAATTAATTAAGTAAATAAGATAAGCAATTTGAAGAAATCAAGAAAAATAAGAATTTAAAGATATAATAAGAATAACTAGATTTATAAGAATTGTTAATATACAAAAAATGAATCCAATAACAAATATAGTAGATGCGATGTATAATTTAAAAATAGAAGATAAAGATGAAATAAGAAAATTGGTTAAAGAAATAAAAGAAAGTAAGAATAATATAAGAAATATTGAATTAGATTTAATGCAAGAACAAAGAGAAAGATTTAATATAAATGCAAATGATGATGAGATGATATTAAATAAAAGAATGAAATTTATAGATGAATTAATTAAGTTTTTAGTACACTAGTATAAAACAGAAACATTATGAATAATAATCAAGATCCAGAATTTGAAGCCTGGAATAGGATAAGATTAATATGTCATACTATAAAAAGAATGATTTTTAGTTGGAAAAATAAAGTTAACCTTTATATAGAATATTTAAATAAAGAAATTACAAGCTTAGAACAAGAAAAAAGAACTTTAATAAATATTTGACAAGAAAATTATGAAGAATTAGAATTTATAGACTTTTATGATTTGTAACAAAAAATATATTTTTATAAAGAAATAGTAAAAATTTTAGAAAGAATAGGATGAAATAGATGGTATTTTTGAAAATAAGATAAACATGATAAGAGTTTTTGGTCCATACAACCAATATATATTTAGCTAGTTATGATAAAGAAAAATTAAAGAGACTAAAAACAAAAATCTCTAAAATTATATGGTCAATATTGATAATTTCCCAGAATAAATTGACACATAGACTAATGGGGTTTTTCAGACACACCCTTGTTGGTGGTGGTAAAAATGCTCTTCGACGTGTACACCTTGATAGCAAAATTAATTACTAAAGTAGATCAGCTTGATTTTCCAATTACGAAAACTCTGTTGATTTTTTTTAGATACACGGTTCCTGTAATGGTTCGTTGTGCTTATCCATTCTTGATAAAACAGTATATCGAGTTTACTTCATATACAATTGCTCCACTGGAGTTCAAGAGAATACCATATTATGAAAATTTCAATACAAGCACATCAACAGATGGCTTTGGTTATGCTCAGTCAATTGACGACTACAGGGCTGTGGGTTTTTCTTATAAATCTGATAGAGACAGAGACAGAGTAGAAGTAGGTTTGCATGTCTTCTCTTTAAGGAACAATACTTGGAAAATGTTTTAAACTAACAATCTTTTTTTCTTTCGATATAGCGAATGGTTGACCAATCTCAACGGAATTATCCACTATGGTTTTTGTCCAGTCATCAACCCCTTAGATGATTTATATTAACCCATGGTGATTGCTGCATTTGATTTGAAGGAAGATAACTTCAAATTCTTAGACCTACCTCATGATGATATCAAGAAGATTCCATTAGAGTTACAGGAAAAACCTGTCTTTGTTTAAACCTCAAAATGCTTCATATCCAGGATTAATGAATTTTGGATTACGAAAGAATATGTGGTGAAATAATCCTAGACTAAAATTTCATTTTCCAACTCATTTACGTGTTTGCAGCCATTTTGTTACATCGAGGACTGGTGTTATTTTGTCTATTTTAGATGGGAAATTTGTGCTTTTGGATCCAAAGGCTGGAACATACAAAGATTTTGTAGTGGATGGATTTAAACACGATGAAAGAGATTATAACTTCGAAGTATATGCTTGATCTCACCCAATACCGAAACAAACACGAAGCTGTAGAAGAAAATGAGGCCACGAAGGATTAAATCTTGGGAGCTGGAATGGAGGGGAAGGGCTGCTATAATGGGGATATCAGATACAGGGCTTAGATTTAACTTTATGAAATCTGCTAACTAGTGAGACTAATTTAAATGATAACTAAATTAAGAATTCACTATAACAGGCAACCTATACAGCTGGTAAATTATATGACCCGATGTGTGAATGAAAAAGTGTTTATCACCGCGATTAATTTTCATTGACCCTTGCGAAGACACGAGGTCACTAGTGATAAAAGCGGACATACATAGAAGCTAGTGTGGGCACTGACCCCATTCCACAAACAAAATTCTTTATTTTCATATTAATTTTTTTGAAATTTTTTTTTTAGTGGGGGCGAATTTATAAAGATATTTGGTCAATTTTGTAAATTATTAATTTTCATTAAAATTTTGTCCCAAAGAATTATGTTTCTAGATCCGTCGACCCTATCTTTTGGGTTAGTTTTTCATCGGTTCTCTTAACTTAATATATGTATTTTGGATTGATAGGACCAAGTGCAAAACCGTCATGGACTATTCGACCAAAACAGACAATATTTACTCAGTTTATATATCCAACCTGACTGGCTCAGAATAAAGAAATGAATTGGCTTATGAAACTTTTGTCAACCCATATCCTCCTTTCATAATCCAAAAATCATTCTATTGATGCGGTTTTTCTGCGTGCCCTCAAATAGTGTTGAAACCTTCTGCTCGCGGCAAGCTCGATCGAGCAGGTCAGCTTTCCAATATCAATCCCTCTATCTTTATCGGAACGGAAGTCTCCCGGACCTGCACTCACAGAAAACAAAGGTCAGGGGTCGCCGGGTGTTGTTCCGGCGAAAATCCTCCGACGCTCAAGTCAGTAATCGGGATGTTCTTTCTTTATTCCTCTTAGTTGGAGAGACCGAAAGAATAGAAGAAATCTTTTTGTTCTCCTTTTGTGATAATAGATCCCCTAAAAAACAAATCAGAGTGGAGACGAAAGAGAAGAAGAAGAGAGAACCTGTGCCCAATTTCGGAACCCCTTTCCTTTCCTTCAATTTACCCTTTATACTTTCGTTTTCCAGCCCTCTGTTCTTCGGGAGCAATAGTTCCCGCGTCCATGGCCCCTGGGACCCTCTGACAGCCGAGACTAACGTGATATTCCCTAAGGATGCGTGACTGTCTGGTTGGCATAGGTTCACATGGCTTGATCATAGTGTCGGGCATGGGCATGCATGTGAAATGATGACACTGTGGGGGCGTGTGCCGGCCATCGGTAACAGGGGCCACGCCAGTATCACATGGGGTGTAGGTTAGACACCGATCGGCGCGCTGGATCGTCGAAAGGGGGGGGGGCGGAATTTAACTGTTCCAAGTTAGCAGTGCTCGGGTCTTGTCTTTCCGTCACGCCGTCGCTGGTGTTGCTGGATCGTGGTTGGGGATTTGAAGATCTCAAGCAAGAGGATGCTTGAGTTTTGACCAACCAAAATACACTTCGACCTTGACCAGCTTTGACGAGGCTGTAAATACCTCAAGCAGAAGAGTGAGCTCGGGCTTGGCCAATCTTGGACTCCTCGACCTTACCAGTCCTTATGCCAGTAGTAGTGTCTTCTGCTCGAGATGGGTTGACCTCGAGGTCTTTTGCTTGCGCCAGGTGGAACTTAAGGAAAGCTGCTCGATATTACCCAAACACCAGTCCCCCAGTTTCTAGTCTTTTGAGTGAAGTGAGATAAGACTGGAAACTTTTCGTTTGGGCCGGATTCACGGCATTTTTACCTTCCCGAGGTGAGCTGTCTTCCGCTTCCGTCATTTCACATTTAATGCGGGACACGTGGATCAATCCGGGCCTTGTGTTTGAATTTTGAAGAGACGTTACTTGGACGGTCACGTCTCTTGAGGTGCGTGCCGTCTGCTGAAGAGACGCACTTTCCCCTTTAAAAACCCTCGATTTTTTCACTTTACCTCCTATTGTTCATTTCTATTCAGACTGAAATATCTCTTTTGCAAGTGCTTCCCGTCTCACTCTTTGCTGTCGCTGCCATTTTCGACCGTCAGCCTTTGCTCAGGGATAAACCCCTTTTCCTTTCTCTTGCTTCTGTCCTGTTTTTCCTTCATCTGAGCTTCTGATTTCAACCGGGCAGACCGTAATTCTAGGAGACCATGCCAAACATCAAACAACCCCGTAGGATGTCACCTGAGGAATCTTCCACTTCTAGCGAAGTAGAACCCCTTAGCATAGTCCCGGTGAGAGATTCTAGTTCGGAAGGGGCGTTACCCGTGGCAGGGACTCAGCCGCATCAAGGGGGAAAGGTCAACCAAAGTTCAGAGGGTAGGGGATACCCCATTGACCTCATGAGGTGTGAAACCACACACTTGGACTTGAATAGGCTTAGGCACAGCTACCATATACCTGGCAAGGGTGACATTCCCAGTCGTCCCTCTCAAGGGTATACTACTTTCCACATAGAGTGCTTCAAATGAGGGGTCAGGCTGCCCCTGTAGCCCTACTTTGCCCGAGTTTTGTCTAGATTCCAGCTGGCCCCGGGGCAGCTGAACCCAAATGGGTGGAGGGTCCTTTCTGGCCTTTTTGTTTTGTAGAAATGGTGTAATTTGGGTGAACCCTCGGTAGAGGAGATAAAGCACCTTTACCAGCTGAAATGCAGCCCGAAAGACGCTGGGTGGTATTACCTCACCTCTAGTCTGAAGGGCAAGAAACCCATAACCGATCTTCCCACCTCTGGTGGCAACTGGAAAAGCAAATTCTTCTTTGTTGGGGGAGATTGGGGGCATTCTGCACTTCTCTCCGAGGGGATCCCTCCGGTTCCACCGTATTTCTGTACTCCAGGTCGTTTATCCATCCATCAAATTTTTATTTTGTCCATTCTGCTCGTGTTTTTTCTCACCATTTTGCTCTGATTGTTCCTGCAGTATCCTGGGGTGCCTCTTTTAAGATTGGGGAAGAGCTCCGAGCGCACGTCAGCACAGCACTTGACAACGAAAGCTCGTGTAGGGAGCTGCTTACAACCCAAAATTTTGTTGAGTTCGGCCTAGTGTCAAAGGAAGGGATGAGGGGGTTGCTTGACATGATGCAGAGGCGTGTAGGGACTTTCAGAAGTGCGAGCAGCTCGAAGAGGCCCGAGTCGACATGATGCTCCACCTCCACCGATTCGAGCTTCCTCCCGGCTCGGGAGGTAGGCAGGCGAAGAAGGTCCTCTCGCAGCGCCCAGGATCTGCGGCCCCAGCCTCGACCCGAAAGCGTGCAGGAGCCGGGCTGGTCTAGCCGTGCTCGAACCCTATGTTCGAGGATTTTACCGAGCGGATGAACGATAGGTTCTCGGATGGGTTGGAGTCTTATGATGCTCGATGAGCTGGTCGATGCTCTCCATCGCCTCTTCTCGTCACTGCAGCCTACTATGACCGGATTCAAGACCAAGACCGAAGATTCTCGAGCGCCTTGAGCGAGATTCGTAGCTCAAGCGTAGTCTCGAGCAGTTGAAAGAGGAGAACATGAAGCTTCAAGAGGAGAACTCCACCTCGCGGAGAAGGCAACGATGTCGGACTCTAGGGCTACCCAGCTCAAGAGAGAGTCGTCCTTGTCCAGGAAGAGTTACTCGAGGCTCGGAAGGACTTGGACATCCAGAGATTCTCCTTTGAGAAGACCATGGAGGGGGAAACTTCTCGTCTCCAGGAGAAGGTGGATTTTCTAGAAACTAAGCTTGCGACCGAGTACAATGAAGGGGTGGCTTTCAGCTACGACTACCTCGTCTTTGCCTTGGGCAGGGAACATCCCGAGGTCAACCTGTCTAAGGTCCAAGTGGGTGTTGCTGAGTACATGCGCATCCATGGCTTCCCAGTCCATGGGTCGGAAGCTTCCTCATCCGAGGCCCCACTGAACCCAGGGAAGTTGTTCCTCCCCCTACTGCTGATGCTCCTCTTGCTGCATCGATGATGCTCCTCCTGCCGCTGATGATGCCCTCCTGCTGCTACTCGCTGATGCCCTCGCTAGCCATGATTCCCCAGTACCGCTTAACTCTCTCTTTTTTTTTTTAACTTCCTGTATTTGTGATCTTTTCAATGAATGAATAAAAAGTAAACATTGGGTAACTTGCTTCTGTTCCCGTATGCATATACTTGTATTTTATATTTATGTATGTGGTTGGCTCCGTGCACTTGCCAAGTGGAAATTTTATAAGTGTTGGGCTTTAACTTGCTTCTGTATCCCCAAGCTATTACTGCTTGTGTCATCCCTTAGCTTATGCGTGGCAAAGCTGTGCCTGGAGTTCAGCTGAAAGCCTTCTGCTTATCTTATGAGGTCGGCCTACTCGAGTCGGTGTTTAGCTTGTACTCGGTAGCTGTTCATTTTGTGAGCTCATTTGGCTAGAGCCCGACATTGGCTCATGTTTAACTTTTTCGTTTTTCTCCTCGAGCTTTTCTTGCTCGAGCCGCTGATTGATCAGGCTTGGCATCATCCCGCCTCAAGTTAGGCTCTGAGACTTCTGGCATTCATGTTTTCTTCACGAGCTTATT